>CAUYON010155996.1:0-62610 GCA_963573935.1 Arctocebus calabarensis
CCAGCCTCAGTGTATGTGGCCAGCATCCTAACCACTGAGCATAGGCACCAAGTCCAGGCAAGTTTTTTTTCTCAAAAATACAAATCAATATTTTCCAGAAAGAGTAAAGAATAGAGTTTAAATGAAGAAGAAGAAAAAAAAAAGACTCCCAGAACTTACATCTTTGTCAATCTTATAAAATGTATAAAATTAGACAATGTTATCATTAAAATTATATAATGGCATAAACCACAATAGGACACTTCTCAGGTGGAAAATGGCAAAAAAGGAAAAAAAATTACACAAAATGTTTTCTGAGGAGTTAAGAAGCTTTCTTGGACAAGTTATGTTACAATAAAATATTAATGCTTGCTCATTTGTCATGTGTTAATTAGCAGAATAAGCTGTAGGAAGCCCAGATTACCATGCAAATGTTAATTAGGTCATAATTTATGTTAAGCATTTCTAAGTTTAGGAGCACTGCGTCTCATTTAGCAGCAGTTGAACTTTAGAAATAATTTGCATGTGCAACTGCTAGTTTTCAATTTTAATATGATAGTCACTTCATTTTAATAAATACAAGAAACTGCATTTAAATAATAGCGAATTCCAAACTAATTTGGTCACAAGCAGTGTGTTTCCCTCAGAGATGGAAACTTTGCCCTTTCATCACTATCCAGGCAAAAAACAACAACAAAAAAAACCTTAGAAGGTATTTTTTTTCTAAAAGATCTAAGAGAGTCCTCATGGCTCCCTGCCAACCATCGCCATATCTTTTTTTGGAGAAAATGTGCTCCTAGCCGCTTTGTACATGATCCAGCCTGGCCACCTCTTTCCCTCCTCACCGTGGTCTTACCTCTCCAGTTCATTTTGTTACAGACTCATCCACACAGCAACATTCAGCCAATTTTTTCCTATTCTGTTTTGACAGTCAGATTTCTTTTTTTTAATTGTCATCTTTTTAAGTTTAATCTTTGCTTTGTTTGAGAGCAATGTGTGATTCTAGCCAAACTCCCACAAGCCACAGGAAACTCAAATGGAACAGGTAGAAAATCCTTATCTCAGGTAGGAAACCTTCAGAAATGAAAGCAATCAGTATCTCCAGACTGAGCAATCTTGTATTTACTGCTACACTGCTTCAGAGCAGGCTTCTTGATCTGTCTCATGTCACAGACCCCTTCAGTGGTCCAGTGAAGCCAATGCACCTTTTCCCAGACTAATGTTTTTAAACCTTCAAATAGAAGATTCAAAAGGGAATTAATTACAGTGAAATACTAATTTTAAAATATATGGTACAATAATATGTGTTTCCTTATTAATGCATTAAAAAACATAATCCAACAGCAGGTCAACTAACTACTATAATTTTGAAATACCTGTCAATAACCCTAATTGATATTTCAAGCCATCTGCTTTTCAACAGGATGAAAATACCTGGGATTTCCCTTGGTGACAAAATCAGTAGAACTCTAAAATGATATTTTCAATCAGTGTTTTCCTAATTTAAAACCTTACATTATAATTAAAAACATAACATCTCAAAAAGTCTTTTCACCATCAAAAATGATTTTTATTTCATACTTATACATGTATACACTTTTTTTAAACATATCTGTAATTATAGTATGTGCTGGATTTATTATATCTTTAATGGTTTCCTATTTCCAGTAGCAACAACATCTAAAATATTCTAAGATGGGGACCCATGATCAGCTCTCTCAGCTCCAGCTCCAGGAGAAGAATGTAACTCACTGACTCCGGGATGGGTAACCCCACCCCCACTGCCCAGCAGCTCTGAGTTTATTTTACATATGGGCTTCCAAATAAGCTTTGATTCACACTTTTCTTTTTTAACGTGAATTTGCTGCCAACATTTAAAAAATCCTAACTTGCAAATAAAAACCCAGATTTCAAACTTCTCGTAGGCAATGCTGGCAATCACATTTCTACATGGCAAAGCCCTACTGGAGCTGAGCCTGTTTCTTACTGGAATATAAGGCCCCATTCTCCAAAAGTCTTTTTCCCTGTAAGTTACCTGCTGGCCCCTGTGGGCATCTGAGTTGTCAACCACCTGCTAGAAGATAAAACTTATACTCCCCAGCCTATCACTTAAGACTAGTCAAAAACTACCGCTTTCAACTAATTGCTTTTGTGAGCTTTTGGTGTTACCATGGTACCAGGAAATGAACTGGTATCTTTTCCTACCATAGAGTTTTTCTTTCCTTCTTCAGCCCATTAGGACTACTTCTTTGTTATGTTTGTCTCTTAACCAGGTCATATCCATATTTTAAATCATAATTCAATCACTCTCTCCTTGGTGAATCCTTCCCACTACACTCACATGTGCTTCTACTCTTGATGTATAGCTAACAGAGAATGGGGATTTCAGCATGTGGTTTAGATTTTGCACTGGACAAACACAAGGGTCCTGCACATACACAGAAAGTCATTTATTCTTTGTTGATTTGATTTAAATCAGTTTGGTCCAGAACCTGCTTATTGTTCTGTTGATGCTTTGTTGTTGCTCTTTATTTGTTTGGTGTTATTTGCTCCAAGAATAGAAAATTTTCCAGAAATCACAAAATAGTCTTTTGGGGCCTGCACATAATTTTAAATGACAGAAAAAGAAATTAGTTTATTTGATTATATTTAGCATCTCTTTAAAATTTTTGTACAAGATCACAACATTGAGCTAAAAGCCCCATGGACTGAAATTGAGTAGCTATAGTCTCCCTTCCCAAAAGAATATGTGTTCCAGTTTGCCACAGTCCTCACCACTCCCTATAATACTACTCTTCATCCACCTTGACAGTCCATATAACCTGCCTCCCACCCCCAGAAGCATCTTGGTTTAAGACAACCAGGTCTACACTAAAATAAGATCATTAAAGAAAAAAAAAGTGATCATTACCAAAACATTTGACTGGTAGAAATGTAGTCATTTTGCTATAAAAACAGCAAATGGACAGGTTCTAAAATAAAATACTACTTATTTAAGACTACTAATACTTACTGGCAGCATTGGAACCCCTACCAAGAATTTGGAAACAGAGACTATATTGTTTGAAATATCACATCTACATTTGCCAATAGAGAATAACATCTCTCTTGGATGAAAGATGGATCCTTCATCCAGGATCCATTTATCCTGGATGAAGGATAAATGTGACATATTCAGGGAACATAAAAAGAGAGAAAGAATGCAGCAACCAGTGGCTTACCTTCCCCCTCCTTCCCTGAAGGGTGTTTTGTGGAGAAAGATGACTTCATCCTCAAAAATAGAGATATTTCCTGAATGTTCTTAATGTACTTTTAATTGTCATTTTTACTCTTCCTTTATTTATCTGCTCTTTTTTGGAATCTACTTCTTTTTCAAGAAACTGCACATGATCAATAATGCTTATGCCTTGTGCAAAATGCATCCATTATTCTGGTCTTAAATCACCTCATTTAAGCTTTGAAGCAAAAGTCTCCCATTTTTCAGTGACATGATAAAGAAGGCATGTTCATCAGCCTCTACCCTCCCTGTTATGTCTGTTTACACCATTCCTGCTCAGACCTCAGACCTGGCAGTGATGCCCACTGTGCCTTTTAACTTGTTCTTATAGAGAAACCACTTTCTCCAAGAGAAGTCTGCTTTCTCTGCACTTCTGCATTCCCACCCTCTTTGAGGCACACAGAAGGAATTAAACCTAGAATTCTCAGTATGGAAGGTCTGTACACACAGAGACATTTCTCAAGCACAATGCAATATATCAATGTAACACAATTGTACTTGTACCCCCATGAATGGAAATAAATGGGAAAAATTATATCTATGTCATTTTCATAATCAAGATGCAAAACCCAGCTCTCAGCCTGAGACTTAATAAAAGTCCCTCTCAAAGTCTGTGAGCGATGTCCACCATCTGCACGCAGCGTCCATGAGAGAGACAGACTCACATATGCCACGTCACGGGGCTTTCCACTGAGAAGGGTTCCCATGATTCCCACTGGCTGCTCTCCACTCAGTTTAAGCAGATACTTACTTTCTACAACTGTTAGCTCCATTTCCAAACAAAGATGAGAAAAAGATCCAGAGAGGGAGACCACGCTACAGAGGAATATACTGTCAGCATGTATTTGAACCGTGTCAAGTCCACTATTGGAGAAGACGACTCATCCATCCTGACAAGATGGTTTGCAACAGTGGGACCTGACGAATCCAAATTCTCATTATATAGAGCCTGCTCAGTAAGAAGAACAATCAAAAGCCAGCTAATTGAATTATCCATGAGCCCATTTAAAGAAGAAATATTGCTCAATAAAATTATACAGCCTCTCTCAAGCCCGCCCCTCCAACTCTTTTATCTTTCCTCTAAAGGATATGTACCTGATATCCATGACAAAGACCTGCAGCTCAACAGAGAATTGACCCAAGACACCACGGAGGCCAGACTCTCCACATCCCCAGAGCGTGGCCCAGTGTCATTCATAAACAATAAGTTCTCCTTAAAAACACAACGCAGAGATTTTGTGTTAAGGGCCCACAATCTCACTGCTGTCTAGAATATCCCCCTACACACACCTGTCTGCTTTTCTGCCTGAAATTCTACCATTCTAATTTCATTCCTTCAAGGTAAGTTGTTATGACCTTAAACAAGGCTGACAGTGAGATCATCCACCCTGGGGTAATGATTTGAAGGTGCATTAGTCATTTGTGTGGCCAGTGTCTGCCCAGGCCCCTTCTATCCATGAGAACCAGCTGGCATATGAGAGCCATCCTGAAAGGAAGATGAGGTAATGGGGGCTGCTGGGCACACTTGGTGCCACACTGGACAGCTGGGGAAAGCAAAGACAGTCATGAGAGCATTGCAATCTAGGAAGGTGACACCTGCAAGGGGAGACAGAGATTCTGAAAGATTTCACACACACACACAGTTGGAATGGTAGACTTTTAAAGCAGTAAGGCATGTAAGTCAAAGAAACAATATAGAGGCACAGAGATGAACTTCTCTCTGTCTCAGTTTTGCTCCAGCAAGCCTTATCAAAGAAACAGCCCCCTTTAAAGCTTTCAGGAGTCAATTCTCACTTTATTCTCATGAATATGACTTGAACAGCAGGGTCAGCCAGTCCCCATATAGCACAGAGGCCAGGAAGGAGCATGTGGACCCCATCCCCACCTCCCAGCTGCCTCATAGGAATAGATTTATTTGCACCCAGCAGCTTAAGCTTGGGTGCTCTTCTAAGTAAAAACAATTATGCTCACTCCACCATGGCACTTGCGTGAACAATTCCCAACAGAGTCAGTAAACCAAACAAGCATACTTTTACAAAAGAACTTACTTCCTCTGAATCTTTAATTCATTTAGTTAGGGTTGACCCTTGGTTAAATCGTGGGCTAGAAAATGACTCTTCATTACTGGCTCTTTACACCCCAGGCCCTCTTGTCCTTGTGCAGACATATATTCAGTGAGTAACCCTTCTTACCACAGAGAGTGGGGGGCTGCCTTGCCTGTAGCTAACTCTCTGTGTAGCACTCTTTTCATGAACTCAAAACTCAACTGTTCTGTGTTCTAAGCTCTCTCAGAGATTCATGCTCTACCTTCCGAAGTCACTTACAAGTGGTAGGAATATAGGCTGTGGGGCTGGGCTGCCTGAGTTCAAATCCTACCTCTGCCACTTACTAACTTGGTGACCTTGAGAAACTTAGCCTCTCCAATTCAGTTTCCTCATCTATAAATTCAGACAAATAATAGAATCTGCTAGCCAGGGTTGTATAAGGAACAAAAGTATTTCTGTTTAAAGCAGTGCCTAGCATGTTCTAAGCACTCAATAAGCCTTAGCTAGTGCTACAGTTATAAATAACATCTACTGCAATATTCCTCCTCCCACATGGGCATCTTCAGACCATTAGCATGATTTTCCCCAGTAGTTCTCAGCTCCTGGAGAAAATTTGAGGACATAGGAAAGGAGGCACTTTGATATTCCTTTATACCATGAAAGTGAGAGAAAGAATAAATTATTCCTCCCTTAGCATATGGGGATGTAACATAGAATAGCAAACATGTCCACAATTTGGACCCATCTTCAGCAATCACTGGGGGCTTCTGATCCTGAATTCTCTTACTTTATGATATTCTGTGCTACCAGATCTCATCATTATAAATAGTTGTTCACTGAATCCGAGGACAGAACAGCCACACAGACCATTATACAAGCCTTTTTCTAAAGCCTATTCACTTAAAAATCATCAAACTGTAATTTTTCTAAAAGACTAAAAACAGGTATCACTATACAACTCTGTTCAACATGCAGCATCCAGTTGTATTCCAAGAGACACTACTACATGTGTGTGGCTCTGCGTGTCCCACTATTTTAAAATATTTTTTCTTTACTTCTTCTGGAATTTAGGAAGTAATTATTATTATTTAGGAAGAAAATATTATTACATATTTTCAGCATTGACTCAGGAATGAAAAAGAGAGGCCAGTTTCAGCTGTGCCTAATAATAATAGAGAGACCTTGTGAACACCCATTATCTTATCCAGGACTCATATGTCCACCTGGGAAATGGTGAGGGTGAGATCAAGGGAAAAAATAATCTCCTAAGATTGATTTCACTTGAAACTAATACACATGAGAAGACCTTGTGTGCTAAGTTCATCGCAAACATAGTTCCTTATTGTTACGTTGCAGTAATCGCCAATGTTTTAGAGCTTTTAATATGGATTTTATATCCTGCTCAATGCCCATGACAACAATATAAGATACGTATTATTATCGCATCCTCTGTAAAATGGGGACAATAATATTCTGCATATTATATCATAATAGTATGAGAAATAATAACATTCCTTGAAGAAATCAAGGCTCAAAGATGTAGAAAAACTTTCTGAAGGTTGCATAGCAAATAAACAATAGAGCCATGGAACTTGATTTCTAGTAACTAGATTCTTAGCACCTATACTATATAGTTCCACTAGAAATAGAGATATCTCTATCAACAGATGATCGCCATCTGTTGCACCTGTTTATTAGCTCCCTATTGCTGCTATAACAAACTTAGTGGCTTAAAGCAACATTGCAAATGTATTATCTTATTGTTCTAGAGAGCAGAAGTCTGAAGTAAGTCTGAAGGCTGCATTCCTCTGGAGGTTCCAGAAGAGAAGGTATTCCTTGCTCTTCTGTCTTCTAGAGGCTGTCCACATTGCCTGATTTGTGACTCCTTCCCCATCGTCAAACTGAACAATCACATCACCCCAATGATATGGTTTCTGCCCACACTTTTCCTTTTCTGACTTTCTGACTCTGATTGGACCTATATCTTTCACTTCTTAGGACCCTTGTGATTACACAGGGCCCACCCAGGCAATCCAGGATGATCTCCCTGTATCAAAATCCCTGATCTAATCACCTTTGCAAAATCCCTTTGCCACATAATATAACACACAGGATCAGGGGATTAGAATATGGACATCCTTGGGAAGAGTCACTGTTTGTCCTATCACACATTGCAATGACCAAGTTATACAATTACAATTAAAGAATTTTTTCTAATATATAAAAATGAAAAAGGAAGTAGATTGATTCCACACTATGGTATTTTCCGAAACAAAGATCCAAGGTTAGGGGAGGCATGGAAGTTGATGTTGTCTCACCAATTTAACAAAATGATTTATGTGCTCTGCAACAGGGAGGTGAGAAAAATATACATCACTTCTTTCCCACACCAAAGAGAGGAAGCTGTTTGGGGGGGGGGGCGTTATAGAAGCTCTCTTTCAAGTGATGGGATTTGGCCCTATAACACAGAGAACTTAAATATCTCTAACTACAAACCATTAAACAGCCTTTGAGTGATCATAGTAACAAATTTACAAACTATAAATTTCCATCCCTGACTCCCAATTCAAGAGAGTGGGATACACATCAACTCTGATCCTAGAAAAGATGCTCCGCCCTCACTAGGGGAACAAAATTGCTGGCCAAGAGTAAAAGAAATATAAAAGGGATGTTAGAAAAGAGAGATAACAGCCATGATTGTAGTTTTTCTCATAAATCTTCCAGTGATAAGTTATGATCAATAGGTCACCCCCTTACCATAATGAAGTCACCTTAATATAGTTCACAAGTGGATCTGAGCACTGCAGTGCGGTTACAAATACTAAGTTGCCCCACTCATCTTCTCCAGGCCCCTGAGTGTCTCTCATGAAATTCCACCTGCTATTGCCCACATTCTTGGGCCAGAGATGTTTTTTTCCTATAAACTATGATCAAGCCACCATGTTCGTAATGAGCAGGATGAAAGTGCCATAATTTAAAGCCCTCTAGGAGATGCCTTTAGCCAATGACTCTCAGGAATTTGTATGTAATCCCCCAGCACCCTTGCTTGTCTACTGAGAAATTTCTGAATCATGTATTTTGCCATATTTCCCAGAGATTCCCATGGAATTAAACCCTGGATACTTGCTGTGCTATCTGGCTTAATATAGTTTCCTTGTCTGGCTATCTTATCTTGATTGTATTATATTAAAGTTTTTGAACTTCCAAAATAAACCTGGATATACCTCAGATTGTATTTCTGCAATAATAAGGCAGCTGCAATTGGGGTGACAAGCTAACTAGTTCACTGAGAATTGAGGGAGGTCCTGGCCCATGGTACTTTCAATTTTAAAACCAAAGTAGTCCTAAAAAAGCCATCCCAAGTTTGCACGGAGCTGAGGGCTTGGGAGGATGTATGATTTTCAGTACTAACACTTGGGAAGGTCCTTGGTAAACCAGCAACCCTACCCGGAACTCAAAGTAGCTTTAGAAATCAGATCTTCAGAATTGCTTTTTGGTGCTAGAAACTAGAAAAATGCAACAAAACCACCATTACTTATAGCAAGTGGAGTGGTGTACTATGACATCATAACTGTGAGGATGTACCTGAGACTGATTTGGGACAGGCACAGCTGGAAGAGATTGCGCAAGCTTGTGCATTATCTCTAGCACTTGAGAGATGTGGTCGCAATGGCCTTGGGAAATATTGTGAACTAGATAGTTGTGCCCAGTATCATCAATGAGCTGAAAGAAGAAAATGATGGGCTTAAAAGTACCTGTGGATTCTAGAGGTAGCCATACTCATGCATTAAATGTCAGTATTTCTCACACATGGAGATTAAGGTCTTCATCTCATCTGTTAAAACTGAAATAGACAATCATGGGGAGTGATATTTTAAACAATTATCAGTGGTGTTCTCCTCAGCTCACCCAACTGAAAGTGATTGGTGGGTTCACATCCCACCAGCTGCCCTCCTTTACAACACACTGCTTTCTGGGTGTCATTGCACTCAGGTCTAAAGTGTCTGTATATCTGAAAAGTGTCTGTACTAGTGTTAGCAAAAGTTGTGAAGACTTTTAAATGGACCAAATGACTTTGAAATGGACCAGTCTACAGATGACTGCTGTAGAATGCTGAATGGTGCTTGATGCATACTCCAGGGATAATCTGATTTCGTGAGTTATACATACAGACTTTATTTCAGGAGAAAGTAGTTATATTGTGGATGGTGCAGGTGAAATGAATGTTTCCTGTCCAAAGCAAGGCAAGTGATTTCAGCCTGTGGCAATGAAAATGAATGTTGTCTGCAAGAAAGTACAAATTTTTATAAATCCAACTCTTATCCAAACTAACTGTAAAATCTGCTCCCATCATTAATTAATGACTCAAATAAAATCTTTGCCATGTGTTCATTTTATGCACCTATTTGTGAGTCATGATTTTACCTTTTTGAAAATTATCCTTTAACGCTAGACATAAGATTCCAAAATGAACCAGATAAGGAATTTTGTCTTGTTCAGTGTCATGCCGGCACATAAGGAAACTATAAATGTCTGTTGAGCAAATGAATAAATGAACACATACATAAAAAAACAAACTGAATAGAGATGGCCAAACAGGAAGCAAAGCCAAGGGGGAAACCCAGAGTATAACTTTCAGGAATGCCTTGTAAGGATATATAGATTGTATACTGAACAAGAGCTCACAATCAAAGCTCTATGTATTGGTTTATGAATTGTATCATCTCAGAGGATTTTCTTCAATAAGCTCCAAATTCCATGTTGGCTACAGGACGATATAAAAACATTGTAAGGACTTTAGAGGACCCTGAGTACTCACGGGGATCTGGGGAATATTTGGTTGAAAGTTCAATATCAAAACAAAAAAGGGTGTCATTGAAATAGAGAAGTTTTGATAGAGATGGCCCATGTAGAGGTATTTTTCAAGAAAAATTCCCTAGAAAATTCATCTGACAAGAAGATCTCAATACTTAGAAAATAAGAGAAAGAGAGGAGGTCATGGAGAGATTTCTTGACAGCAAAGAGCTATTAACAATCACGCTTGTGGTAAAATTCAGTATTGGGGATATTCCATTTCAAAAATCATGCTGTCATAATATTGAGAGTTAAACAGGTATAAATAATAGCCTTGCACACTCTTCATTGACAGACACCTCAGTAATTTATGGAGAAAAGGCTTCCTTAAATCACAACAAGGATGAGGCATTTGGAAGGCTGTCTTCTGTCATCTCAGATTGTCCTAGATTGATAGAAAGATACAGAATTCAAAGAATATCATTTGTATTGTTAAAAAGACTCTTCTACATTTAAAATTATTTTAGAAGAAAATTAATTATGTGATTTTTGTCAACTAGGCACCTGACATAAATTTTTTTAATGATAGTGTCATTCAAAATAAAAATAGGATTCTACACATAGATCTATTTCTCATGACAAAATATTTCCACACATCTTTTCAAAGTCTGTGAGCTAGAGAAATTGTGATGATAGTTTACAGATCATGTGAGATATTGAGACTGTGCCAAATGTTAGAGGGTAAAAGTTCAGAAGCTGCATACATAATCTAATCCAGAGTTTCTCAACCTCAACACCAGTGCCATTTGGGGCCACATGAGTTTCTGTTGCACAGAACTGTCTTGTACATTGTAGCAGCATACCCGGCCTTCACCCAGGAGATGCCAGGAACTCCATATCCCCTAGAAAGAACAACAAAAGGAAATGTCTAGACATTGCCAAATCACCCCTGCCTAAGAACTGCACCCCAAACTCATACAGTTAGGTTATTCAAATTCAACTAGTAAGTTTCCATGTCAGATCCAAATCTTAGTAAAAATCTCAAGAATTATCCTGTTTTTTTCCTCCCCAGTGGAATTCCAGTATATTCTGCCAATAAAAAAAAGCATAGCAGTACCAGAAATCAAAATGAATGTAATAGGAACATTTATTCTTATGTGGCAGGCACTATGCTAAGCCTAGCACATGGGTTAGCCCTTCCAATCCTTCATCACAACCGTATAAGGCAGATGAAGTTCCTGTTGTCTCCATTTGCTGATGAGAAAACTGATGGTCAGCCAGAATAAATGTTTTGTGTAAAGTCACCAAAGTAGAAAGTCTTCAAGTTGAGATTCAACACCAGGAAGGCAGACACCAGCTGTACTTTCAATGTCTGTGCTCTACTGTCTCTTGAGAAGTAAACACCATTTTTATCTCACATTATACAACTGTGGAAAAAGATACTTGGGCTCATGGGCCAAACAATCGCCAGTGAATCAAATTCAGCCTGTTTTAGTGAATAAAGTTTCACTAGAACACAGTCATTTCCATTCACTTACACATCATCTTTGAATGCTTTCCCACCAAGAAGGCAACAGAGACTGCAGAGTTTGCCAAGATGAAAAGAATTATTACCTAGACTTTTACAGAAAATGTTGGTTAATGCTGACCCCTGATTAGAGGCTGAAAAACAGGCTCTTGAAATGGTAAGTGGACAAGCTAGAACTTGAATCCACCCCAATCTGCACCCAGCTCTTACCCACAGGGTTATCCTATTGTTATCCTATTGCTGATAACAATAGGAACAGCAGGTTTTCTATCCACTGGGCACTCTTCTACATACCCACATATGTAAGTGCATGTAATTCTCTCAGTAACCCGGTGAGGTGTCCCTGGATGCCATGGCAGACAATGGTGCTCAACCCGAATCTACTCAGCATTCACTCCTATACACTGAAGGCTTTTCTTCTCTTGCCTTGGGAGCACATTGGACCCAAGTGCCCAACAAGTGGCAAAGGCCCAGGGAGTAAATGAGCTGTATGCAGCCTTTAAGAAGTTAGTGACAAATCTCTCAGAGTCTACCCTTGAACTAGGGTAAATCTGAGGCCTCTTCAGCATTCTCTGTCCAAGTTTCCAGTCCTCATGGCACATCCTTTATCATCTTTCTCCCTTTCTCTGCTTTACTTCCCCACTTCCCAATCTATGTCTCCGGACTCATCTCCCACATGAACTACCTGTATTCAATTCTTGCATTGAAGACTATTTCTCAGGGAATGAAGACTAAGGTATATCATCTTTACAAGTAAGAAAACCAAGGCCCAGAGAGGCTTTGTGATGGCCCAAGGTCACACAACCTACAATCTGAACAGAACTTTTAGCTCCAGAGTCCATACTCATAACCAAATCACTCCCATGGAGTAGCCATTTATGGGAACAACTGGGTATTTCTATTCCCCCTTACCACTGAGGAGGGAAGGCAGACAACCATGAATATTATCTTTGCAATATTATTCATGGAGGGATGAGAGTCATTTAAGGAGGAAAATATACTCCCAGAGAATGCCCTCTCCTTGCTCTCCCTCCTCCCTACTGGGGAAAGACAGAGCTTCTGTTGCCACCAGCCAAGAGAGAGGGGCAGGAAACTAGCCTCTTCCAGCCTTGGAAATTAACTTTACTTTGCCTTCATTTGTGCTTCACTACCAGGCTCCACCTGGAATATTCCCCTGAACCCCAAGTAAACAATCGGGGTTATCATTCCCCAGGCCTAATAATAGATTTGACAATACTGTCCAGATTCCATTACTGAGACACAGAATCCATGCATGCCCACCAACACAAATCACATTTCTATTCCTCCTCAGTGTGGTAAAACAAACAGACTATCATTCTCTTTTCTCAAATATGTGGGATTAAAAAAGCCCACATATTTGATTGATACACTGCTACCATAATTCCTCATCTGCAGCCCACAATCTTTGTTGAACTCATTCTGCCTGTCACACAGACATCCTGCCTGGTGACTGAGCCAGAGCTGCTCCCAAGGAGAAAAGTCCCTTGATAGACTCTCCTGACTAGCTCCAACCCCAGGCACTTGGACACAAAGATTTGGAGTTAATTTCCTTTTAATAGTCTGTGAGTTGGAGAAAGGAAAATTTTGAGAACATCAGTGGTCTTAGAAGGAGAAGTGAGGGATTAAGGTGAAACCATTGCATATATTTACACCTTATAAACTACATGACTGATCCCCCCCTAGAATTGTGCAGTATCAAACCCACCCAGTGCCTATGGTAGCACTGCCTTAAGCCTATCTTCAATGTTCATGAAGCCCATATGTACACTCTTACAGCCATAGATACTGTATTATTTAGTGTTAATTCTTTCAGAGAAAGTATAAAATGCTTTCACTTGGCAGAGCATTCATAAAGCAGGAAGAAAGGGAACACCTCTGGGCTTTGGTACTTGAGTGATTCCATGATGTCTGGGCTCTGGCTTGATTTTTCTACAATTATCTTGGCTTCCTCCTCTTGGTCAGAAGATGACTACCACAGCTCCAAGCAGCATCCCTCATAAATATGTGGACAACTTAATCCATTCACATCATCTTAAAGGCCCTTTGCAGTAAAGTGATAGAGTCAAGAACTTCTGGAGTGTCTACCTAATTTACATTGATGTATTCGTGTTATACACCCAAAGGTGTATCTTATCTATATGTCTCATCTATAATTGCCCAAAGGTTAGTGTCTTCCCCAAGTCTGGTTGCTGTGTTTCTTGCTTCCATACATGTAAGTCTTTCCAGTATCTCTCCATTTCTCATTATTTATAATAACTTAAGTGAGTCTCTATTCATTGTAACCAAATAGCAAAGCCAACCCACTTGGCTATTACCAAAGAGGGATATTTCTCACCTGACAGGTGAATCTAGTGAAATTACATTATATCCTAAAAGAAAAATTAGAATTTATTTTATTAACTCATTTCAGAGATGAGGCCTTTCCATCTTCATGAACAGTGGCTGCAACCCATAAGAAATAAACTTTCCCTTGGGACATCCTATGAAAATGAGGTTGGCTAGTTGGCTACTATGCCATACATTTGTAATAATTTCCTTCTTGTATTTATTTATTTTTCTCATATTTTCTGTGATTTTTATTCCAATGGAAAGATCACTTCAGAACTTTTTCACGCCTGGGTTCAGGTATGTGGGTCCATGTCAACATCTGAAGAAGGACATTTGCAATGTGTTCAAGAGTTTCCTGTGCTGAAAGATTTGTTAGGGCCTCCTATCATGTTCTGGACATGTCTGAAGGGGAGGAAAACTGCTCTCACTCCAGATGTTGTATAAAGACTATGTGTATAGAGCCCATAGCTCGCTAGCCCTCACGAGGATGGGGACGATTGAGGATATAAGAATTAACTATTTTAAATATTAAAATAACTTTTAAAAGACATCAAACTAAGATAACAATGAAGCAGAAATATTATTCAAATCTTTGTTAAGTATAATGCCTGCATAATATTTCTAATAACTTCTGAAGCAAGTATTTCATTGTTTTTTAAAAAATCAATATGCCATATTTACCAAGGATAAATTTGTATCACCAATTTAGCCTTCCTATAGATACAGCCTTCCTTAAGATATAGAATATGTAGTATAGTTCAGGATCTAGAATCAAGTCTCCAGAGGTGACCAGAGGTCATACTCAAGTTTTTTTTTAATTTTTATTAAATTATAATTGTGTACATTGGTGCAATCATGGGGCACAATGTGCTGACTTTATATACATTCTGAAATATTTTCATTGAATTATTTAACACAGCCTTCATGGCCTTTTAATCACTATATGAAAACATTTATATTCTACATTTAGTAATTTTCACCTGTACCCTTCTAAGATGCACCGTAGGTGTGATCCCACCAATCACCCTCCCTCCACCCATCTTCCCCCCTCCCCTCCCCTCCCTTGCCCTTTTCCCCATCATACTCAAGTTTTAACTCTGTCACTTGTCTGTCTACCCAACTAAGTTACTTCACCTCTACAAACATTTATCTACTTATAACTAGTATACCTACCATATTGAATATTGTATGAATTAAATTAGATAACCCATGGACCACCTTTATCATGATGCTTTAACATAGTAGGCACTCAATCAATATTTATTGTCATAAAGTACCAACTTACTGGACAGACATGGTGGCTCACACCTGTAATCCTAGCACTCTGGGAGGCCAAGTGGATTCTTTGAGCTCACAAGTTTGAGACCAGCCTGAGCAAGAGTGAGACCTTGCTCTACTAAAAGTAGAAAAACTAGCCTGATGTGGCACATGCCTATAGTACTAGCTACTCAGGAGACTGAGGCAAGAGAATCTCTTAAGCCCAGAACTTTGAGGTTGTTGTGAGTTAGGACTACATGGCACTCTAGCCTGAGAGACAGAATGAGACTCGCAAAAAAAAAAAAAAAGAAAGAAAAGAAAAAAGAAAAACAAAACAACAAAGAGTCAACTTATTAACCCTCAGTCATCAACAGGAATACAATTAAAACCTAACTTGGACAATTTTGCTTTTATTTCTATGATTTTTATTTATTACCAACCATTTGCCTGAAGAGTTACAAATGCATCATTGTAAATTTAAGAGTACAAGCACAGTTATGAGACAATGTTTCAATAAGGGGAATTTTTTGAAATAAAGTTGAAGTGAAGTGTCTTCTGAGATTAATGAACAACAATACTTTTAGGAGTCTTGTTAGCTATGCCTTTGTTTTGAGGATGAATTATTTTATATTCTTACAGAATGTAGGAATCACCTAAATATAACCTCGTCATTACAGGCAACAATATTGAAAACAAATGATCTAGATCTGTGTTCCAATTTTTCATGTAGTGCAGCAACTAAATAAAGATATGGATTTGTTTCAAATCCTGAAAACCACTGCCAAAATTACCGTGTTCCATCCAACACCACAGTTGCAAAAGTCAGTGTCCTCCATGGGAATATAGCTTACATAAAAAAAGGGGAGATAAGAGAAAAATGAGGGGATTACTGTAAATCTGTAAACCTATTAGGGAAAAGATCCTGCCAATGGGGCAAATTAATTAAAACATGTCACAAAATTAATTCCCCAAACTTTAGTGATTAGTTTATGACAATATCATTAGAACATTACTTCAGATTATTTACAGCTCATAGTCACTTATGAATGAAATCTTTTCTAGGGTACAAGGAGTTCTCATACTAAGAATAGTCCCCTTTGTTAATTTTGGCACTTCATTTTCAAAATGGAATAAAACTTGGAAAAATAATTGAATGAATGATTAAAGAGCTGAAAAGGACTTAAGAGATCATCTAGGAGCAGAATAATAAACAGACATCATTGTGCCAACATGGCTTTCCCCGGTGCCCAGGGTAGATATAATCCACCTAACACAGCACCAGGTTCTTTTTAAGGAACCCAAGTAACTATTTCCCATTACTCCCCACTAGGACTCATGTCCCAAGACCAGGTAGCAGAACTTCACCACTTTATAGATGTTGAAAAATAAGGACTAGAAAGGGAGAAGGATTTTTCCCAAGGCCACACAATTTGTGTTAAACACAGATAGGAGAAGAACCCAGTTTCCCTGACAATGTACATTATTTTCTATAGCAGTCTCTCTGGTTGATTAAATTATTGGCCCCAGTTCTTTATGCTTTCCTTTATTCTTATCTTTTGCCAGATAACTTTATAACTGATATAACAAAAGCAGTGTAATGCTCCACTTCTTAAAACTTGGCTCATATGTATATGACTTTATTTGTCCAAAGGACTGTGGGCTTAGGGGACACGGTGCCAGTCCCAAGCCGTGGTCTTCAGGTGTTATTATTTGCCCTCTTGTTCCTCTGCTCTTGTTGTGAAAAGAGCTTCCTTCGGGTAGCTGATGTTCTTCCACCTGGCTGGAGAATGAGTCACAAGGTGCAGCTTTGAGTTGCCTGGTTTCACACATCAGAGCAGAACCCCCCAGCCAAGATCAACAGAGTCCCAGTTACATAAGGTCAGCTAAGGTGCCCCCATGTCTACCCACCGAGGCCTACAGGGAAAAAAGTGCTAATTTTTTATGCCCTGAGATTGTGTGGCTATGTTTAAAGCAGCAGTAACCGATTGATACTGAGGAAAAAGATTAACACCCTACTTCTAGGAAATCTGACCCCTAAGGGTTAATAGAAAGCAATGGCTTAAAATAAATACAGGAAAAACCAAGAAAAAACACAAGGCCTTTAAGGCACCCATAAACTCTGCCTTCTAAGCCAGTTTAGACTGCCTGTAATCACTTTTGGTGTCATGTAGTACCCTTTAACTGATTGTAACATTGAAATCCTTGCCTAAGGGAGAGTCACAGTATCGTCCTGGGTTATATGACAACATGTGATAATTGTGCCGTGCGTGTTCAGTGTGTCTGGCCTGTATACAGACAATGATGTCGGGAAAGACCAAATATAAGGCTCCCAACTGGCAAGCAGTGTGGATTTTACTCTCCAGAGAATTCCTGTGCCACCCAAGGGTGAGTGTCCAGTGTCATTAACCTCTAATAAACATCTATCTTGTCAAGCTGGATTTTTCTGAGACATTCTTTGGCCTCTTAGTGACATTCAGTGTGTGTGTGAGGGGGTGGGCATTCTATACCATCCTGGGCTTTTTCCAAAACAATACAATTATGATGAACACAGTCACTGATAACTGCTGTCAAGTAACTTCAATGTGCCAGGCATTTGCCACTTTATATCTAATCCTCAGAAATTTTGGAAACAAAAGTATTATTATTCTCATTTTAAAAACTAGGAGATTATACCCAGAAAATTTTTCAAACCTGCTAAAAGTCTAACACCTGGTAAGTTGACCGCTCTACTATTTGAACTCTGTTCCAACTTTAAAATTCTATACTCTTTCTTTAATACCACACTTTTTCTGTCTCCTCTTTTATCTCCCATTTGTCAACATCAATTCATCAATGTGAAACCATGAAATTTCCCTAAAGAGAATGTATAGAAGGTGTCAAAAATATGTAGACACATTTTAAGGAAGAACAAACAGTATTAAAATTGTAATATTCACTATGTACCAATAACAAGTCATGTTTGAGCACCTCTTGCAATTGCAGAAGTCAAACATGATTTGAGTATTAGAATTTTCATAAAGTTTTTTTCCTTTCTTAAAATATGTATATGTTAGGGTTCCCACCTTGGGGGCAGGGTCCACTAAGACCTGTGGAACTGGCACAACTGGCTAAAGAAATATAAAGTTAGGGACAATGATAAAGAAAGAGACACGAGACACAGAATAGGATTTTGAAAGGTGGGAGCTCAGGGGACCACTGCCTGTGCATGGACTCCTGTAAGCGACCCCAGTCTTTGTTCCACTCAGCTTTTATTAAAATCTATCTGTCCCGGTGGTAAGCTGAGGGAGGGAACAAAGACAACAGAAGCTTCTCTGAGTGAACATATCAGCTCCTATTGTTATTATTATTAATTTTAAGGATTTGAGTAGTTTTGGAGTATCTGCAACTTGAGCCTTGTGTGGGGGAAGTCTCCTGTCTGAAGTCACACACCTAGATTCCTAGGGAGATGTTAACGTCACTAGTTCACTGTGGAATAAAACACCACTGGTGTTAATCTCCTCTGAGGAATCGGTGGTAGAGAGGCTTTTTCCTCTCATCACTACCACAGAGGATTTTCCTCTGTGATAAGGGATGTTAAGCTTTCCTGCCCATATCTCAAGGCCTGAGCTATTCCTTTGGTCTCATCCCCAGCCAGATGTAAATCTCCACAATACATATCTGCTTTGTCTGTTTAATGGGTAGTAAATGACCTAGAAGGTATATATATTCTAGGTCTTACCATAATCTTTTTTATAACCATTTTCTTCCTCTGAGTGTTCACAGACTCAGTAGGGTATTAGTGTAAGCTGTATACCCAATAGGCCAGAGTTTCAAAAAAGACTAGAAACTTATTCAGATAAGAAATTTAGCAATGGCTAGCTTAAAAATAAACTAGCTGACTTTTTTGTTGTTCCAATTCTTTCAGCTAATTTTAAAATTTTCCCTTTTTCTGGGGAAAATTCCCTCTCCTGCCAAGAAAGGGGTCTTCGGTCCACATTATTACTACATGTACACATTTTTGGGGACCCTCTGTATATGTTTTTTTAAACCATGAGAGAACTCAGGTGGGGGATGAAGTGAATTGTCCAAAATGGGGAGAAGCAGGAGATGATGTTGAGGAGGCAACCATGGGCCGGATAATCCTGGGACTTGTTGGTCATTGCAGAAAGTTCAGATTTTTCTCTGAGCAAAATGGAAGCCATAAAATGGATAAAATAGAAGCTGTGTACCATGTTTTCATCCAACACATATTTAATAAGCACTTTGTGGACACTGGGGCTTTAATGAATGAGCCACAAAAGAACAAAATTCTCTATCATCTTTGACTTTAAGGTGCAAAGAATAAGAGCAATACATTAATTGAAGAATCAAAACTAAAGGTAGAAATATAATTGGGGTAAGTGTTAGAAGGGAGAAGTACATAGTTCTTTTGAGATTTTGAAGTAGGAAAGAAGTTTAGTGAATGAACAAACAAATGAACAAAGTGATAAAAAAGAGTCTATCTAAATCTAAGGACACAATATGTTTGCTAAACATGGTACCAAACTTGGGTCTTCAAAAAGTAGAAAACTAAAATTGAGGACTGTGAACTTTCTAGGCTTTATGTCACAGTGGAAAAGGTTTGCTAGGATAATGGAAAGGGGGTTCTCACACAGAAAATAGGAATAAGTTGTTCTTGTAGAATTCTGCATGCATCCCTTAGGACTAGCCTACTTCAAAATAAATGCCATCAGCAATAATGTAGGCAGATTTTAACTCTGGAAGGCACCATCCAACAGCCTCTGAAATGACCTAGGAAGAAATAAATCTAAGAGAGAAAAAAATGCTTAAATCTTGTAAGCAGCCTTAGCCTCTTTTAGAATTCAGAAGAAAAAAGAAGGCAAAAGTCCAGCTTCACTTTTAGAAGCCAGAGGAAAAGAACTCATAGAAAATTCTATGAATAATGAACTCACTTTTTTTATTTTTCATGTTGTGGCTTCAGCTCTTTTTTCAGTAGCAAAAGCAAAATCAGCCTTTGAAGAATTCTGATACATATTAAGGGAAATTAACTTAGTTTCAAAGATATACCAAACGTGTATGTGTTTTGGTCTGGCTAATTTTTAATCATCTTTCTTGAAAACACACATTAAAATACATATATATTTACCCAAAATAAAAATTTGTATATAATTTCTTTGAAACTGAATGTTTTTGCTTATTCTATTTAAATAATTCTTTACTTTTAAAGGAATTCTTTAATTAAATTAATTTTTCAGTTAATTTTTAAAAACAGTTATTCTCCTGCCCCAAACAGAAGAACTCAAACTGACTCGGGGACCTATGTGGATTTGAAAGAACAAAAAGGAGAAATCGTTATGAAGACAATTTTAACAGTTCCTTTTCTTCCTCCAGTCACTTGAGTAAATAGTACCAGAGGCACACTGGGTACTATAAAGCAAAAGACAGAATCTGCTAGATTTTTACATAAAACACTGTAACCTACCCTGTTAACATATGAACTCATAAGAGCAAAGCATAAATGTTGATTAAAATGAAAATTAATATATACTTGAGAGTCTGGGGAATTAAATCAGTCTCCAGCCTCTGTGCACCTCTCAACTATAAAAGAGTAGCAAAAATAGAGCCGCTGTGTATAGAAAGTGGAATAGCAGGAGATGGAGACTCCGGAGGGAGAGAGAAGGGAGTTGGATGAGAAATTACTTAATGGGAACTATGTGCACTAACCAGGTGAGGGTTATACAAAAAGCTCAGACTCCACCACTACACAATATATCCATTAACAACCACAACAGCAACAAAAACAGTACCACTGTAAGAGAAGTGTCATGAGCATGACAATATATACATGCACAGGCTATGCACAGCTATACGCAGTACTCCATTTTAATTTGAGTATGAAAAGTTCAATGTTCGGGTCAATCAGAAGAGTTCAGTGTTCTGGTCAATTAAAAACAGTATCTGCTATCTATAATTCACAGGAATATAATCACTAGACAACTGTGAAGAATTAAAGAGTTGGAGATATTGTATGTTACTTAGCCTCCCAAATATGAAGTTGAGACTATCAACACAACACCCTTATAGGCTCGAGGCAGGTGAACTAAATTAGGATAGTAAAGAGAAGTTATAAAAACTTGGTGTGAGGAAGCATGTATGGTGAATTGAAGCCAGTCATAGGAAAACAAAGGCTCATCGTGGCCAGATCCACCAACTGTTCTAGAAAAGTAAAACATTTGGATTTTAATAAAATTTTAAAATATTGGTGATAATTTAAAATCTTTGAACAATATGAAACACTGATGAGTTTCAGCAGGAACACTTTATAAATTACATTTGCGATCTCTAGTCTAGGTCAATGGATTTTAAACCATGCCATGTTAAGGAACAAGAGCTAGGGCAAGAGATACAGAATCACCAGGGACAAGCCAGACCTTCTTGGGTCCTCTGGGCCTTTCTTTCACCAGAATAACTAAAATTTCATCTGTTACATGTTGAACTTCTAGGGAAGATGCATTTGAATGAAAAGGTTTTACAAGGAGTTGGGAAAATACCATTTTATACTGGGAGATGACTAGAGAACATGGTTTTGCGCATTTGGACCAGAAGTTCCAGCATGCTGTCCTGTTTGTCCACACAGCCCCAGCACCCACTACAATGCCTAACATAGTACACAATAAATGTTTCTCAATGAATGAACAGTAGAATGAGCAAAGCATTGGTTCCAAATCTTTTCAATGCAGGTTCATTTTGAACTTCTCCACTTTTGAGAGATTGCTATCAGGAAAACATGAGAAAAACAATTATATCCTTTACTGGGAAGCAGCAAAGATGCATGAAATAACCTGAGTGCCAGATGTTCTCAGTAAGAACACTTCCCTACAACTTCAAGGCATATGCTATATATATGCTCTCTCATTTTAATCCATGCATAAACTCAGAGAATACAAAAACTAAATTTTGGTAAACCAAGTCAGTTGGTTCCAATGTTTTAATCAGACCCCTTTACATAACAGAAGGATATGTTGTATGTAAAAGAATCTCAACAATGGAAAGTCTTTTGGGAATGTGAACAATCACAAAAGGTAAAGAAAGAGCAACTTCAAAGAGAATTTTTTTGGATTATAAATTTCCTTTGGATTATAAACTTCAAATTATAAAAATCCTTTGGATTATAACTTTATACTTACTAGCCAAATTACTTGTAAATACTATCAAGTCATTCTATAAAAATAATTTCATAAGATAACTTATGCATATATTTGCAATAATTGCTGATGTATTGGCAGAAGAGAGGCACTGTCTTAATGTGATTTTAAAAATAAAGTTCCATTATCCCAGAGTTCCATAGTCCATATTGGTGATGTATGCATTAGCAAAGAAAAAAAATTTGAGAATAGCACGGAATTTGCTATTTTGCTCAAAAAAATTATTTTATAAAGATTGAGCAAAAATGCTTGGATAAATGTAAATTGTAAATACCTAGAAAGCAGTGATTCTCAAACATTAGCACACATCAAAAATCTGGATGACTTGTTAAAACAGATTGCTTACTGCAACCTTACTGCCAGAGACTCTGCCTTGATGGGTCAGGGGAGGAAAAGAGGGAGAGAGGGACCAAGAATGTGCACCACTATTAGGGTCTGGGTGACAGTGATGCTGGCGGAGTGATGACAACAGTTTGCGAGCCACTGGACTAGAGAAAACCACAACACCCTTGTAAAAATAAAGCTCTGGTGGCTAGAGGTACATCATTAGCTCATTGTCAGAGCCCACGTGAAAATTACTTGCTGCTTAGTATTAATGAAGACACTTTCTTGGACACAAATTTTGCATTGCCGTTTCAGAGTCATCGGATCACTGACGGCATTCCTTGACTGCTTAGTTGAAACCCACCTGTAGAAGCAGTGAACCTCCCCGAGGAGGAAGTTACAGCCAAACATTGGGCTGCGTATCGGGAGAGCCCAGGACTGGGTCATAACAATTAAGGTGATTGGCTGACTGGGCAGGAGGGAAGCTCAAGAGGAGAGGTGCGGTGCTGAGTGGAGCAGAACGAGGGGACAGGCATTGCAATACGGCGGTTTTTCCACAAGAAACACACTTAGCCAAGATAGGGTCCAGTTACACATGTTAAAGGAACAATTTGGATATAACCCAACCAATACTTATCAAAATATGGCCACAAACATACAGAGTGCTGCTGCAGACGCTCTTGGTGTCTGTCCACATCCTATCAGAAGTCATCACTCCCGCGCAGGCGCAGCGGCGGCTCCCTGTGTGGGCACCTGTCACTGTGTGAAGACTTGCCTTGAGCACGAATGGGACATGCGTGGCCCACTCCCAGGGCAGGTGAGAAGTGTGAGGCGTTACTGCCTCTGGGAGCAGCCCAGAGCCACTGACAAGCTGTAGGTGGTGGGCTAATACTCTGGTTTATTCATCCCTCAAATGGCATTTCTCTGTTCTACACGGTCCTGCAGGGGCCCCAGCGGGACCAAGTCCCAGCGGTCTGCATCACTAACCTGCTGTTGGAAGGAACACACATTGGCTGCCTTCCCTTCCCTGTCTCATTCCCCGCTTACACCCCTTGAGATCAAAATCACCTCTATGTACCTATCTGCACTCAAATCCCTGTTTCAAGGTCTGCTTCTGGGGTAATTCCATTGTTTATTGAAGCGTTGTTTAAAATAGTTAAGACAAAAAAAAAGAGAGAGATATTGCTCTTCATAATATATCGGTAAGACGAAGTGTTACACAATCATTGAGTTGGGAGAAATTTGCAGAATAAGTACGTCGTCATTTCAATTGTATAGAACACATACACACAATAGCATATACTTTCCTTAGTGCATAAATATTATATAAAAATCTAAAAATACCCCTTGAAGATCAAATCAAACTGGTAATTACAATTCTCCCTGCATGGAAAAGTGCTTGGTAAAGAGTATTTTTCCCTTATCTGCAAGGTTTCTATTTTTAGTAATACATGGTAAATATATTTATGTATTATTCTATAATGAATAATTACAAAAATAATTTAAAGTCTATATAATACCTAATGTTGCTCTGGGTGAATTCACTCATGGATACTCCTGTGAAACAGGTTTTTTAATTCTAAATTTCCAACAAGAGTAGATAATGCAAATAAATTATGCTGTATTCACAGAATGAGAAACAAACAAAATAATAGCCACCAACCAACTAAAGTTTATATATAAACTGACAGATGGTGAGGCCTGGATACAGGGCTAAGGACAAGAGAAACACAGCCCCTGCCCACCTGGAGTTTACAGACTCCTGAAGATGCCGAGGCAGAATCATGTGCAGTGCAGGTTGTATAATTCAAAAGACAGATATTTGTAATGTTGTGACCAAAAGCTCAGTACTTGCCCTCGAGGCTCCATTACAAGAATGAGGACAGGACAAGTGCTTTGGGCACAAAGGAAAAAGGAGTTTATTCATTTGCCACCAAATGAGGAGGATGGCGACTACTGTCAAAATGCCATTCCCTTAGATCTTTTAAAGGGAAGGTCCTCACTTCTAGGCTACTGTCCTTCAACTACAGTTAACGATTATAATCATCCCAAATTTGCTGAAGACAAAGCCAAGCCATGGCTTCCACCTGCCTGGGAGACCCACCCAGACCCTCACCTCTGCCAGCCCAGACTACACACACACACACACCCTGGAGGGCAGTTCAGCTGAAGGTCTCCTGCTGCACAAAGAACAAAACACACCCAACTGTCCCTCCAGAGGCTTGGCCAAGGCAGGAATGCAAGTCTCAGTTCCCCAAAGCAGTGGGGGAAGTTTTAAAGAAACAGAAAATGTGTTTGCCATCTTTCCCCACCCCCAAGCCATTCCCTGTGTTACCTATTCCCCACTCTCAATTTTACACCTCTATATCTATGGGAGGAAGGATGACCATTCTGTTACAATAGATCAGTAGGAAAAAAGATTGTGCAAAGAAGGTATAATAGCATTCATCTCTATGAAAATAAAGGCATACATTTATTCATGCATTATAAACAAGATGAAAGATTATGTAATGAGATGGTAAAAGTAATTAGCCCTTGGTAGTGAGATTTACTCCAAAGTATCTTGATTAGTCATCTCCCAGGACCCAGTGCTCGTGGTTATTTTTCCTCTTTTAGTGTAACTTATTTTCTTACAAGTATTGACCCCTGTGTAGTTTTTAAAGTTTTGTAGTTGTTGTTATTGTCTTTTAAGATCACCTCTGCTTTCAACTGTTTGTGGTTTAGTAAGTGCGACTACCCCCAAGCCCAGATCAATACTGCTGCCATCCAGGCATCCTTCATCCCATTGACTTTACTGAGCCACTGGTCCACACTCTGTGCCACCTGCTAGGGTTTCAGCTGTAAAGAAAAAGAGACAGTGGCTCCCAGTTTCAGAGACTTTATGCTCCAGCAAAGGGGACATTACCCAAAGCATGGGACAAATTATCACACCAACTTCTCTGTATTATTTCCTATTGGTTACACAGAAATGAAAGCTTTCCACCAACATCGACTCAAGAGTCCTGTGATACAAAACCTTGACTTTTAAAAGAATTGATGATTTGTCTCAATGTTTCCAAATGTCTTCTTGTTCATTACAAAAGTGAGTCCCTAGAAAGCATAAGGAAGGATGGGGTTGAAACACATTTTTCATAGTAAAGTATCACAAGAATGGAGAAGTATCACAAGAAGAATAGTTTTACTGAACTGTATGTCTTCCAAAATGGATTATCTACTCCATTGAGTAAAAGAATGTCATTGGGAACAATAGAAACTATAGTTTAGACATAAATATTAATACCTAGACATTTTTGAAAAGCAATAAGAGTGTATCCAATGTATTCAATACTAACATGAAGCCAGTAGATAATCTAATACACACCTCCACAAGAGAAAAACTCAAAGCAATTCAAGGTGGGGGGGAGGCGAGGTGGGAGGAAGGGACATGGATGTGCTCTCACTTAATGAGAACAATGTGAGGGTGTATGGCACCCTCTTGGGGGCGGGAGACAATTATAAAATGGACTTTTGTTTTTTGCAGTTGCCAAGGCTAGGCTTGAACCCACCACCCCCAGTATATGGGGCCAGCGCCCTACTCCTTGAGCCACAGGTGCTCTAAGTCTATAAGATGGACTCTTCCTATCAAATACAAACATTGTAACATATTTCTTTGTACCCTCAAATTATCTGAAATTAAAAAAAGAAAAAGCATAAGGAAAATTTTTCAGACTCAGTTATATATTGTTCTTAAATGTGACAATGACAGGCATTAATATTATGATAAAATATGATAAATATTCTACAAGGCAAAACAAGAATACATTATGCTTCAGCATTGCTCTAGAATTTTCTGATATTTCTATCTGTGGTCTGTTAATGGTACAATCAGTTGAAAATTAGGTATAATATAATTCAAATGACATTGGGTATCTATGTAATTATATGGAAAGGTGTTTTGTGGTTTTCTTTGTCTTTATTTTCCTCATTTCTGTCTCAGAGAGGAGGGGAGAAAGACCACACAATTTTCATTGGATTTTATTCTCACTTGCATAAAATGGTATACAGTGAAAATATGTTTTCTCCTTTCATCCTATCTGACCAAAAGAAGCTTTAAAAGGATTTTAAAGCTCACATTGAGCCTCCAGAGTGGTACAATCATACATCTTTCCAGAGACCTTCTCTCTACACTTTGCCTCTGGAGTGATCTTTCTAAAATGCAAATCTTACTGTGTCTCTTTCCTGCTGAAAGCCATTTAAAAAGATCACACGTGTGGTGCATATTCGAAGGGTCACGAGAAAACTTCTAAACAAGGATCAAGAATGTTTTCATATAGTAAACGAGAAAATGTCATGAATGGTATGTCAATCAGGTTGATAAAATATCTCAGATTGCATGTGAAGCCCCCACACTGTACCCCATGGTTGAACTAATGTACACAACTATGATCCAATAAAAAAAAAATGCAGACTAGGGGCAGCAGTCCTGGAGATTCGGATCCCATATGCTCATTCATGTTGCTGGGACTCTGCATTGATGACAAGCAGCAGAGGCTTTTCTAAAACAGATGCCGTAGAACCTTGCTTTGAGAACCAGAGCTCCAGGCATCGTTAAGTATGGGGATCCCTAGTCCAGCCCCCAGACGTGAAATGGCTTCCTCAAGGCCAGTCCACTAGCCCATGACAGGGCTGGGATCAGAACAGAGCCAGCTGGCCCAGCATGCATTCCACCACATTCCAACAGAGAAAAAAAATGCGAGTCTCTCAGGGAGCTTTGTTCTTCCCCTCATTTTTCAGTTCTTCAAGCAGCCAAACTCCCCTGGAGCGTCAAACAATATGTTCAAGGCCAGCACGGAAAAAAATCACACCACTAATTCGAAAAGTCTCAGAGCTTTGTGCCCACGTACTGCCAAAATTGGAAGCAGTGAAAATCATTTAAATATTACTTTTCTTTAATTGTGAGAATATCAGTGTGTGAAAATTGCCATGTGTAACCTTAAGAGTTGTTACAGCTTTCTAAAAAGCAAGCTTGCCTTTTCCAACTGCCATTCAGCAAGTATTGTTTCTCCTTTTACACATCCCATTAAACTCTCAGCACAGAATTAGACCTACATAATATCTAAACGTGGTTCAGGATGGATTCTTAAGGGTAGATGTAAATGGATGCCTTATAATTCTATGAGATTATTACAGCTCGATATGCTGTTAAGCTGCCATTCTCTAAGTTATCGCCCTGAGATCGGTGTTTTCTCTCTGTATTTACCCAGTTTATGTACAATGAATAAACATCAAGATTGTTGGCTTAATGCCAAGGTTCAGCAAACAATTGTTCCCTCGTTCCTAGACTTATTTATTTATTTCTGGTTGCTCTCTACAAAGATCTGTCATACCAAGTCTCTTAAAGGGCACCTAAAATAAGGGTGGAGTCTGCACTTGGGGACAACTCCACTGATTTATGGCTGGTGTGACTGCACACATTGGCACACGAATTACAAAAATCTTGATTATGAGAATGTAGTGTGTGTGTGCTTTTTAATGACAATATTCTGGTACCAGTTTCCTTTAGTAATAGTAGTTTTCTTTATCACACAACTGTTCACAGACAGATTAATCATGAACTTTCTAAATACAGTTGATACAGTTACTGAGGCAACCTGCCCCAGTGGGAACTTCAGACACCGCCTCCTTCGTATCAAAGCAATACAATGTGCACATACAATGTGTACGGATGAAAGAGGGGAAGGTGGCTGTTTGCCAGAAATATAATATTGGGGTTGAAACGTCTGACAAAGGGACACGAAGAACCACAGCAAAATGAAACTGCAAAATTAGGCCTTTGAATTAAAGATGACACTCAAAATCCCACTCATCTCTCACAATCTGATGCTCTCTTGTCTTTTTTCAGAAGCTACAACGCCGCCTGCTCAGATGCAAAGCAGCGGGCCGCACAGCGAGCGTGTGTTCCTCGCTCTATAGACTCCTGTTGAACAGGGGGCTCCGGTGAAGCATGGGTGGATTTTATCAGCCGAATGAAGCCACTTAACAAAATGTTTGACAGGTCTGGGAATTCTGTCACTTAATGAGATAAATTCCCCTTGTATGGCAGTTGCCCTGTAGTTTTTTGCCCTTCTGGAAATGACACAAACTCTAGCTATTAAAGTTCCATGTAGCTATTTAAGGGCAGTGTGGGAATTACTTTATCGCTTTAAATCAGGGGTCAGCAAACATTTTCTGTAAAAGGCTAACTAACAAATATTTTAGGTTTTGCAGGCCGCACATCTCTGTTGCAACGACTCAGTCGTGCTGTTATAACACAAAAAGCAGCCATAGATAATACACAAACAAGGGAAGGGTCTGTTCACAAACCCTGAAATTAGAATGTCATATAATTCTCACAAACCGCTTAATCATATTCTTTGGTTTTTCTCCAACCATTTACAATATCTAATCCATTCTTTGCTCGTGTACCTACCACATAAAGACAAAGAGTGGGCAGGATTTGGCTCCTGGGTCAAGGTTTTTTAACACTTACTATTTAAACCAATAATAGACTAATAAAGTAGAAATACCAAAATAGTCAGTAGCTTCCCCCATTTACCTAATCCTTAGCAAGCACTTAAAATGTTAGCTGTTACTGTAAAAGTTAGTCGGGACATGTTTGAGAATGAAAGTCAGCACATAATTTTTCTGTTAAAGAATGCTGGTAAACTCAATGATTTGGGTTGTTGGGATCTGATTTCCCAGAAAATCTGTTCCAGAGCTGATTTCTCTAAGTGTCTTACCACTTTTTCGGAAAGCCTGGAGTCTGACCTGAGATAGGAAAGCATTCACTATGGAATCTGAAGCTCCTGGGCTGTGTGTGACCAACCCTGCCCTGACATACCAATGCTCTCAGGACTGCAGAGAGAGCCCTCTACTCGCTGATGCATCCTGGGTTCATTCTCTATCAGAGCAGAGACTGACTCCAGAGCTCGAGAGATGGCAAGGAAGGATTTCTTTTCTCCTTCACCAATTTAGAAAGATCCCTTCTTTACTAGGGAAGAGGGATAAGAAACTGGTACAGCATTGGGTCTCCTCATTGTAATTTTATGCATAAGAGTCTTCCTAGACTGAAAATACCCTCATAAAAAGAGGCCAGTGTTCCTTTTCCTCTATATTTGGTTGTCTAATGGACTTCATCTTAATTCTTCCCCATCATTTTCTCCTCTCTTCTTTCTCCTTCCTTCCATTTTTCCTTTTTACCTTGTTTTCAAAGAATGATTTAATATTCAGAGGTATTCTACTTCCTTGCTACACAAAGTGTGGCTGTATTTATTACCTGCGTTTTTAACATAATTAATTTAAGTTTATATCATTTAATTTTAATAAGGGCTGTGTTTCATAACTGAATCCAATTATTCCTGATAGTGAGCTCTCAGCAGCCAATCCTAGCTGGCCCCTGCATTCCCCTAGGAAAAAGGCATTTTCACAACTTTGGAGGCACCCAGGATGCTCCAGAAGATGCTCGCACAACATATTGGGGAACCGTCCTGTAAATTTACAGCAAACCTCTGTTCACAGAGAGCCTTAAAAGCAAAAAAAAAAAAAAAGTTCTGCGCAGTACATCACTCTTACAGTTCTACAAACACCCATTAAGCTTTCTCAACAACACTTTATAGGTGCCCTTTGTGTTGGATTATTCTAGTGGAGAATTTTCCAGTTTCCAGTTGGACCATTTCATAGGACTTATTACACCCATGAGTGAACACTTCTAGAGAAGGTCCCCAGACACCACTGTAACCTTGTTTCAACTACTCATTCATAAATCTTTGATGTTTGTTGCTCCAGAATTACAATGCTTTGCCTTGACTTTCATCTGGTCTTGCCTCTGCTTCAGTTTAGTAAAAGAAACATTGAGCGCAACATCCAGTGAAAAGGAGGAAGCATGAAACGGTTTCAGACACTGTAAATTATCAGCTTCCTAGAACAGAGCTGACCATTGGTTTCCTCGGAAGGATCCAGGATTTTTACATTTTCAAGAATCCTTAGTTGTGTTTTCACGGCGTTGTAGATGCTTGGGGGACTGAGTCAGGCCACCTGGTCCTCATCCCAGCTCCCGCATTAACTGGTTCCCAGAGGTGCTGGGCCCATCACTCAGCTCCTCGGAGCCTAAGTTTGCAGCCTGTAAAAACAAGCATTGATAGACTATCCCTAAGATCCCTGTCGGTTATTATTATACTCAAAATAAAATTTATAATAATAATCCATAAGATTATTATTATAAACTTTAATTTAGAAATTAAAATAATTTAATTTTAATTATTACAGGGGCGCGGGCGCAGGGCACTGGAGCGCACGGGCAGGGCCGCAGGAACTCGGGATTATTAAACAGATAAAGAGAAAAAATCCGGAAATAAACAAACTCGTTGCTTATCTGAGCAGTCTTTCTGGTCTTTCTTGATGAATTACATCATTTTTATTTAATTCTCTAAGAAATAAGACTAGCCACGCTTTTCCCTTACAATGTCATCGCTCATAAAAAGCACCTGCCATAAAAATGATTTGCATGACCCATTTGGCAGCTGCCAAAGCTGTTTATGGTCCTGAGTGTCTGGTTTTCGTCACTGTGTGGGTGTCCGTTGGTGTGGCCGTCCCTTCCCAGGTAGTCCTGTGCCACTGCCTCCACTCCGGCCACACGCCCTCAAGAGGGCTCTCCACTGACTGTCGCCTTCCACGCATAACCTGCCACACGTCCCCGCGGCGTCTGAAAGCAGCTCTAGCGCTTGGCCGAGGCCCCGGGAGTTGGGGCGTGTCCCACGCAGCCTCACAAACAATAAGGTCCCCGCAAGATGCTTACGGCTCCAGTTCCTTTAAAACGAACTTGGCCAGGCAGCGGGCCCTCTCCCCCTCCTCTCGCTCTGGAGACGGCTGCAGTTTGCCTTCTAGTTGTGGTGTAGACGCCTCCGGTCTTGGAGTTTTCAGTTCACAAAAGACCCTTCTTCGCCGTCCGGGTGCCGCGTCTGAGTGACGCTGTTTATTGTGGCAACCATTGCCGACAGCCGCCCAGATGCCGAGCGCGTCCTGCAGAGCGTGGAAGTGCCGGGACTGCGAGAAGCAGGCGGGGGACGCGCAGGGGCAGGGGCGCGGGGCGCAGGGCACCGGAGCGCACGGGCGGGGCCGCAGGAGCTCGGGACCCCGCCGGGGCGCTGCAGCGAAGCCCGCAGCGAAGGAGCAGCGCGGGAGCAGCATGGGCTGCCGCCCTTCCCAGCTTGCTGAAGACCGGACACGCGTCCCCGCGCCCAGGAAGGGCTGGGAAGAGGGAGTCAAGGTAAAAACGAAAAACAAACTAAAAAAGATAGAAAGCGTTTAAGCATGTGGGGCGCTGGGGTCCACTGGAGCAGGGTCTACCCAAGTTCACAGCTCCCCTAAGAGGTGGGAAGTGGAAAGGACAGGTCAGAGTAACTTTATTCTGCAAGTGTTAACTTCACCAGGAAATATGCAGAAGGTGCCCCCCAAAAGTATACTCAGTTGAAGAAAGGAAAAAATATATATATTAAAATCGTAATGCTCAAAATATGCCCATAACATTTGTTATCTTGTATCTTGTGTCTCTTGTCATTGCGGAAGTCAAATGTGACTCACGTATTACGATTTTAATACTTTTTTGCTGAAAGTAAAGTATACACATTTCTAAAAGTATTTAATACTTTTTTGCTGAAAGAAAAAGTATACACATTTTTCGTTCTTAAAATGTGTATATATTTTTGGCATGCTCTGTAGATAAATACACACATATGAGTATGTATTGATTCTAAAAAGACCAATTCTTTTGTGTTTAAAGAGCCTGCAAAAGTGGGCCGCAGCTCAGGGCAGAGGCAGGACAGGGCAGGGCCTTCTGCTCAGAGCTGGGATTGGTGGTGCGTCTCAGGCCAAGGTGGGAGTTCCTGGAAACTTTCCCGTTTTCTTGGCTTCTGGAAAATGGTCCTTTGGTAGTTGCTTACTAAGAATCGGAAAGGTCTCAGAGATCTCTGAGGCTATCTCAGGATTGATCTGGGTCCTCTGGTTTGAGAGGCCCAAAGAGCGGCACATCTTGCCCAAGGCTGCACAGCTTCTTTGGGGGCAGAGCAAAAGTAGAATCCAGAGTTCAAGAGTCTTTCCAATGTTCTTTTTTTGTCCTCAAGGCTACATCCCCCCCGCAATTCTTCTGGAGACATGAAGGGGAATTTTGTACAGGGTGGGGTGTGGAGGGATGGATTGGTTGAGACAAAAATGAAGGCCATGACTTCTTCCCATTCTTACCACCATCAGGATTTTATAAACACAGCTAGGAACCCTCAGGGGTTCATTTCAGAGGAGTTACCCAAAGATAGAGCTACCCCTGTAGTTTATAATCAAATCATACTGTTAAGAGTGAAAGAGAACACTATTAATAAATGCTCCCAGGCAATCCGGCTGAAGCCCAGCAAACTGGGACTTAGGGCCACCTTTCCTGAAGGGCATTTTTGGAATGATTGCTCAAACAGCATGCACTGTGTCTCTGCAGGTGCTGTGCAGGACATCAGATGCCCATCACAGCACACACTGCCCGGGGAGCACATCTGCTGGCCTCTTGGAGTACATTTCAGAAACAAGCACACCAGAGTCTAATAAGGGCTGAGATTCCAGGCTTGATGCCTGGCCCTGGGGGAAGCTTCCACCCAAACGGCCACCCCTCTTAACAAAGTTTTCTGCTTCCCATCCCGAAGCTACTACAATCTGTGTTTATGGGCCCATTTTACCATTTACCAGGTCTTTGGGCCTCTCTTGTCACCACCCTCACCAGTCTACTCCCCATGCTGTCACCTGTCTTCCCATGAAAAAATTTTTGTAATGTGCAAAACCTTTTGTGATTTGGCCCCATCCTTTCTCTCTAATGTCATCCTCTCCTCTAAGGCCAGTGCCTGTCTCTTGTGAGGCTGCCAGGCCAAATGACTTGCAGGATTCAGGCTTCTCCTGCCTCCGTGCCTGCCCTCCTGTGCCCCCTGCCCCTGCCACCCTGCCTGCAGGGTTGATCTTATATCTGCTCCTGTCATATTTGAAAACATTTTGTTGTGTTTGTTTCCATGTTTGCCTCCCGTCCTGAGCTGTTACCTCCTTGAGAACAGGACCGATTTTATCTTTGTATTTGCAGTGCTTACTACATGGCGTCAGATCGATGTGCAACAGACACTAGCGATTACTTCTGGAGTGGCTGCCCATCCTCCCACTTCCCAGACTCCTTAGTGCCTTCTTGTCTCATATGAGCATAACTAGTCTAATGACAGTCCGCAAGGAGAAAATTCAATATTAAAATATTCGGAAAATAGAGTTGACTGATGCATATACCTTCCCTGCCCCAAGTACTTGACATTGGAAATCTGATCTGGGAGAGGTATGATTAGGAATAATTAACCACTTTATAGCCATGAGAATAGTAACACTTTTCTTACTTTCATAAATATAAAAGGCTTAGAGCTTAGTAGGTCAGCAGTGTCTTTAACATGAAATGAATATGTTTGCTTGCATGAAATAGTTATGTTTCTTAAAGGCACAGCTTCAAGATATTCTGAATTAAACTTCTTGAGACCTGTGTACAAACTTTTTGTTCCTTTCTACCTTAGTCTAATCTAAAGTGGCAAGAAGACACTGTGATAAAATAATGCATAATAATAAGAAAAGTATGAGAAAACTTTTCTTAGCTGGAGAAATGCTCTGCAAGAAGACACTGTAATAAAATCATGCATAATAATAAGAAAAGTATGAGAAAACTTTTCTTAGCTGGAGAAATGCTCTCCTTCTATATGAATAACTCAACGTTTCTTGTCTGTTATAAAAGGAGAGAGGCTAGATTGGCATAAATGGTCTCCAAGGACCCTGCACAGATTTTTCCCAATGGCAGTAAAAGAAAATTCTTGATTGTAGTAAAAAGGCCTTATTTACTTCCTGAAGTCCAACTTTTAAAACACTTATATTTCTGGATGGGCGTGGTGGCTCACACCGGCAATCTTAGCACTCTGGGAGGATGAGGTGGGTGGATTGCTTCAGCTCGGGGAGTTCAAGACCAGCCTGAGCAAGAGTGAAACCTTGTCTCTACCAAAATAGAAGAACTAGAAGGGTATCATGGTGGATGCCTGTAGTCTCAGCTATTCCAGAGGCTGAGGCAGGAAGGTTTCTTGAGCCCAAGAGGGAGAGATTCCTGTGAGCCACAATAACACCATGGCATGCTACCCAGGGTCTCAGAATGGGACTATGTCTAAAATAAATAAATAAATAAATAAATAAATAAATAAATATATAAATAAATAAATAAAACAAAACAATTGTATTTCTGAGTGTTTTGGAGAGTTGTTATTTATTATTCCATTTATTGGAATTAAACTAGGAAAACCCTCAAATTTTGAAGAACTTATTCTTCATAGATGTTTAGAGATAAATATATTTATAAATTGCATCTAGTAATAATTTGATTTAGAAAGGTGTTAGCTCCAGGAAGCCTCAAGGAGTTATCCCCTCAGAGCTGTTTGGCAAGTATGTACCCCCAGAGCTGTAGGACACATGTAATACATCCATGCCTAAAACAAACAACAAGTAAAACCCCACCTATCTATAGTTAAATGGGATACTTCTTTTGCTTTTTTTTTTTTGGAGACAGAGCCTCAAGCTATCACCCTGGATAGAGTGCTATGACATCACAGCTCACAGCAACCTCCAATTCCCGGGCTCACGCGAGTCTCTTGCCTCCATCTCCCTAGCTGGGTCTACAGGTGCCCGCCACAATGCCTGGTCATTTTTTGGTTGCAGCCGTCATTGTTGTTTGGCAGCTGGGGCTGGATTCGATCCCACCAGCTCAGGTGTACGTGGCTGGTGCCTTAGCCTGTTGAGCCACAGGCATGAGCCTGGGATACTTCTTTCAGAAGGCTGATCATTCCTGTGCATAGCTGTTAGCTTTGAATTGAGAACTTTTTAATTCTGTCTGAAACTGAAGTATAACATAATGTTGATATGAATTGCAAAAAACACATGAAATTTGTTTTTCTGTTACAACTTCATCTGAAGGAAAAAATAAAACCTTCCACTCACTTCCCTGCTCCAGTACGATTGCTTGTATAATGCAGATATATTTCTTAACTGGTGTGGAAATATAAACACTGCATACACATCTAGAACAAGAACGCTGCTTGCCTTATTTCTGAGATGCATAGATCTAATTAATTTGGAAATATGGTTTTGAGCTATGTCTATCCTCAAATCTATATCATGAAATTGGGTTAAAACTTCCAGAACGTGCTGCATATAGGTAAGATATTTGAGAGATGTTCTTACTTTTCAAAAGAGAAGAACCTTAATTTTTTGATCTGGAAACAGAAGACTGGTTTATGTGGTTTTATGCTAAACAATTGTATTTTGTCTACTGCAATTAAGCTTTGATCACTAACAGGGCTCAAGGGGAGGCTGTCTCTAAATAAGCACAAATAGGCAGAGATCCTTGCTAAGGCCTGGATTCTAATTCCAAGAAGTTAAAGTGGCTTAGATGAAACAATTGTGAGATCGTTCGGGGGGTGTAGCATTTAGATCTATTTCAAGTTGTGAATTACAGAAAGTCTTTGTAAAAAACCACCTTTAGTCTGAACGTATTCAGATTTGCTCTCAACTCCAATGTAAGCATTTTGTTGTTGCTGTTGTTAAACTGATTAAATTTTTCAGGATCTTTATTTGGAAATGCTAAATGACAAAATAAGTCCCTTTGTGTAACTCAGTGCTTTACTAGGATCAAAAAATGAGCACTTAACATGATTTGCATCTTTACCTTAATTATAAACTGAGTTTCTGAAAGAAAATCACCAGACAGGATTTTCTTTTCCTTCGTTATATATAACACACACACACACATATATGCATGTGTGTATATACTTGTACGTGTGTATATATATATACACAGATTAGAACCTCCATAGTTGACCACTCCCTACTTAAATTGACCTAATTTTCATAGACCAGCCTTCAGCATGTGTATGTATCAGTACAGTAGACCTAGTTCCCTATGTTGACCTCCATACGTTGACCAAAGTGATCTTTGTTACAGTTCCCTTGAGTGGTCAACTTATAGATATGTGTATTTATGTATTATGTTGTATGTAATATGTTATGTTTAAAGACTTTTCCTGGGCCCACTTACTCTATAGGGACTTCATGGGTGGTAGCCATGTTTATGAAGAAAGATGGAGGGAGGAAGAGAGAAGCATGTAGTTGCTTTTCGGCCTTCTTGTTCTTATTCCTATTTCAGATAGATTGGGGTTTTGTTTGCTTACTTGTGTGGTTGGTTGGTTAGTTTTTCATGTTTTCACATATGGTCTTGAGCCACAGAACTAATTAGCCCTAAACACAATGATCTGATGTTGATTTAGCTGGAGTGATGATTTCATCTACACAAGGTGATAGGAGCTATGTAAGACCTCCTATGAACATGCAAAAATCCCTAACTGACTTATGAAAACCTGATCATGACCAGTGCCTCTATAAGCTCCCCACTGCAATTTCCATTTAGCCTCTAAGAGACATCAAATTTTGGAGTAATTCCAGAAAGTAGTCTAATGTGTATATGATTTTTACTATTAGGTATCAAGAGTTTCATACCAAGGTCCTATTTTCTTATTTAGTTTTCCTAAAGGGAATGAATCCTCCAGGTCCTAGAGTCATAATTTTAGAGCCAAAAGGGAATTTCCTTCTTCAAACTGAGGCCTTATGAGGTCAATTCTCTACCTTTCTAATATTTCTGGACCTACTTCTTTCCCCTATTTTCACTGCCACTGTGCTAGTTGACGTTTAATCAAATCTCACCTGGATAATTGTAACTGAGTATCCTGTTCTGTCCTTCCACGTCTATCACTTACACTAACCCAAAAGTGATCTTTCTCAAAAACACACCTGGTGAATTTATTTCACTTCCATGGATAAAAATCCTATGAAGGATTTCTGTTGCATTCAGAATAAATCAATCTCTTTTACTTGTCACAAAAGTCTTCCCTTTCCCACCTCAGCATCTTCCACTCTCCACCTCAGTCTGTTTCCACTACTCTGGGATAGTTCGCATTTCTAGACATGCAGTAGGTTTCATATCCCTCTCTTGTATATGCTTTTCCATCTAAATTGCCCTTCTCTCGTTGCCCCCTGGAACACATTCATCAAGACCCAGTTCAAGCTTCTTCTCCTCTTTAACACCTTTTGCTGCCACCACCAAGACACAAGCTTGTATCACATATAGCAAGGCTATGCTGCAGAGAGAGAGGGGCAGAAATCAGGGTCCTGAGGTCTTTCAAAGACTCAGGAGAGCAGAAGAGCACCCCTGGGCCAAAAAATAACATGAGTAGACAGAAGAAGAATCCCGAGAAGACAATACTCAGTGGAAAGTACTTATGTTCTTATCTCTTATGGAGACACTGAGGAGGCCTCCTCTGGTACGTGTCTCAGATGGAGAAGTTGATAACACCCACTACAATGGGCAGTGGAAAAGTTGGCACCCAAGTGATGAGAGACTGCTCAGCACCAGAAGAGAGGAGATTTGGTAGTTAGAGAGGGTATGAGAAAAGTTTTTCTGAACATGTTAACATGGAATATGTACTTACTCTCAAAATAAATGACAATTTTTCAAGTTGAATTAATTTAACTTCATGAAAAACTCATTACACTTTTCTTATTCCTTTTCTTTTGCTGTGGAACGATGAAAAATTTGGCATGGATAATCACTTTGTCCTCAATGGTTTCTCAAATCACACATAGGCCATTTTTTTACACTTTGTTTTGACCTATGTATTAGCAGTGGAACCCTGGTTTGAAGAAATAGACATCCTTGAAAGGAGAAGGTTGGATTGTAAATTAGTGCAGTATTTGTGGTGGGCCCTCTGGAAACACATGATAATATAAAATGTACATATCCTTGACCCAGCATGTCCACATCTAGGAATTTATTCTCACAGAATGATAGGAAGGGTTCACACTAATATATATGCATGGATATTATTCTAGCACTACCACTTATGAAATTGAAAAGTTAGAAATGACTAGATGTCCTTTGGTAGGAATTGGTCAAATAAATTATGGTATAATTATATAATGAACTACAATGCAACCTCCATTAAATAGAATGAGATAGACTTATATATGCTGACATAGGTAAATGTCTCTGATATGTGTTAAAAGAAAAACATGCTACAGAAATATATCATTAATATGCAATTCTGTTTATTTTACTTTTAAAAATAGCTTTATTGAAATATAATTCACATACTATACGATTTACCCACTGTCTTAGTCTGTGCTGGTATAGCAGAATACCATAGTCTGGGTAAGTTAAAAAGAACAGAAATTAATCTCTCGCACTTACAGAGGCTGGAAAGTCCAAGATCAAGGCAACACAACATTTGGTTGTCTAGAGAGGGCCATTCTTCTGTGTCATCACATGAAGAGCAACCCAGCTCAAGGCTATGTGAAGTCTCTTTTATAAATGCCTTAATCCTCTTACCAAGGGAAGAGCCCTCATGGCTTAATCATTTCTTAAAGGCCCTACCTCTTAATACTATCACATTGGTAACATTTGAATTTTGAAGGGGGCACATTCAAACCATAGCATCCATTTAAAATGTATAATTGACAACCATGACCACAATCCACTTTTAGAACACTCCCCTTACCCAAAGAATGGCTACCCATTAGCAAGTTCAATTTCCCCCATCCCCAACCCCACCCTAAACAATGGCTAAATCTATCTTCCAACTCTATAAATTTGCCCATCCTGAACATGAATGGTCTTTCTAGCCGGCTTCTGGTTTCCAGGTATCTATGCTGCAACATGCGTCAGTATTTAATGTCTTTTCATTGCCAAATGATTTTCCTTTGTTTGACTAGACCACATTTCTTTATCTATTCTTTAGTTAATGGACATTTGGATCATGAACATTTGTGTGCAAGTTTTCGTGTGAACAGATGTTTTCTTTTTGCTAGGGTATATATGCAGAAATGACATCTTGGGTCAGATGGTAACTCTACATTTAACTTTTTGAGGAGCTCTTAAACTATTTTCCAAAGTAGCTATACCATTTTATATTTGCACAGCAATGTATGAGGAGTCCAATTTCTCCACATCCTTGTGAACACTTATTGCGGGTTTTTTTTCGTTATCGTAATCCAAGTGCATGTGAAGTGTTATCTCATTATGATTTTGATTTTCAAACCTGTGAGCTTCAGGCAATCCACCTGCCTCAGCCTCCCAGAGTGCTAGGATTATAGGTGTGAGCCAATGCGCCTGGCAATGATTTTGATTTTCATTCCCCTAAAGATTAATGATGTTGAACATCTTCTCATGTGTTTATTCCAATTTGTAAAGACTACATGAGCAAACACATCTGGGAAGTGATACTCTTATACTAAGATGTTAATAGTGCTTCTGTCTAGGCAATGGTACTTCTTACTTTCTACTGTGTTTCTGATTCAGTCAGTGTTCTAATAGAGGAACAGAACCTGTAGGACAGATGGGTGGATAGGAAGATAGATAGACGAATTGCAAGGAATTGGCCTATGCGATCACAGAGGCTGGCTAGGCAAATCCAGACTCCATAGGATAGATAGGACAGGCAGAAAAAACAGGCTGGACTTGAAGCTACAGCTCACAGGCAGAATTTCTTCTTCCTCGGGGAGACCTCAATTCTATTTTTAAAGCCTTTCAATTGATTGAATAAGACCCACCAAGATTATCCAGGATAATCTGTTTTACTTAAAGACTGTGGGTGTTAACCACATCTGCAACATACCTTCCCAGAGACCTCTAGATTTGTGTTTGAATACAGTAACTGAGGTTGGGCATGGTGGCTCATAATTTTAAAACTTAGGGAGCTCAAGGTGGGAGGATTGCTTGAGGCCCGGAGTTTGAGACCAGCTTGAGCAAGAATGAGACCCCATCTCTGCAAAAAATAGAAAAATTAGCCAAGCATGGCGGTGCCTGTATTTCTAGCTACTCCAGAAAGTGAAGCAGGAAGATCACTGGAGCCCCGGAGTTTGAGGTTGCAGAGAGCTATGATGTCTCCCTGGCAGTCTAGTCCTGGCAACCAAGCAAAGCCAGACTGTTTCCAAAAGAGAGAGAGAGAAAGAGATTGATTTTACCATAAATTTAGTTGTTTGTTTCTTTGTTTAGAGATAGGGTGTCTGTTACCCAGGCTGGAGTGCAGTGGTACAGTCATAGCTCACTGCAGCCTTCAACTCCTGGGCTCAAGTGATCCACCTGCTTTAGCCTCCAAACTGCATGAGCCACCACACTTAACCAATGTTACTGTTTTTAATCATCAAAAACAATATATTTTCATTTTTCTTTAAGCTTAAAAAAGTACCCTCATACCTCTACTGTGATACTGATGATTAGGAACTTGTTTATCTGGCATCCTTCAGCGCGCTCAGCCTGGTATCTTGTATCTGATAAATTCGTGTTAGGTACCACATTAGTTTTCTATCACTACTTGAATAAATTAACACAACTTTAGTAGCTTAAAACAACACAGATGTATTCTGTTACACTTCTGGAAGTCAGAAATCCAAAAGTAGTTACACAGGCTAACGTCAGGGTATTGCAAGGCCGGCTCCTTTCAGAGGTTCTGGGGAAGGAATCTTTCCTGGCCTTGTCCTGCTACTTGGAGCTGAATTCCTGGTTTTGCTTGACTTACGCCCCTTCTCCGTCCTCAGCTCCAGAACTCTAACGTTTTCAAATCTGTGGACCTCTCATTTTCCCCTTTTCGGTAGTCAGATCTCCCTCTGTCTCCTTTTTATAAGGACACTGGATAATTCAGGGTAATCTTGCCATCCCCAGAACCTTAATCACACCTGCCAAATTGTTTTGCTGTAGAAGATAACATCTAGTTTCTAGGTACTATTCCGCCTACCACAGACACTGGTTGGCGACAGAGCACTAACCTGACCCTGCAACCTTGTTTTTGTTTTCCGAGAAATTTGACTGTCATAAAGCTGTTCCCTTTTCACAGGCTGATGTTGCCAAGGGGGCTTGCAGCCTCCAGATGGAAACTGTTCTGCCCAAGGACACTGTGGACAATGCAGAGGACCTGAAACAAGCCCAAATGGGAAACTTACCTGGAACTATCCCAGAAAGTTCTCCATCTCCCAGTGAAAGAAACAGAAGAATAAATTCAGGTAACCTTCCTGCACCCCATTCCTGTTGTTCTTTACAGAGTACTATTTCCCTAAATATATTATACAAGGTCCATTTGGTAGACCTTTTATCACTGCTTTGTGGACCATGAAGTACTTTGAATGATAAGATTTTTATCCCTAAGACCTTAGAATTTAGCCTTAGGTTTTCATTACATGAGTAAATAATGCTACACGTTAATGTTCTTGTTGCTGAAGTAATTAAAACCATCTTAAAAAAAAAAAAACTAAGAGCCTTTTTGAGAGTTGGGAACAAACCTTAGGAACATCATTGCAAAGTTTAAAGGAATTTAACCTCCCATTATGTTAACATCTTTCCAAAAGAAAGTCTACATTTTCAAAAATAAATAAAACTGTTTTCTGCATCTTTCCCCACCCAAATTATCAGCAAATATACAATAAAAGAATCTTTCGAAAATGTAAACGAGGTGATTACTCCCTAGTGTGGTCTTTAGAAACCATTGGTGGTTTTTTTCCTAAATGGTGGGTTTTCCCTTTCCTTGACTTACCCCCTGGTGTTGATCTAACTCACCTTATTTGTAGTTGTCAGCCTTTGCAACAGATTGAACTTCACAGACCTCAAGGATAACTGCTCTGTTTTATTTTGGGGGAAGGCATTCACTTCTTGCCTTGTCTCTGTAGTTTCTTCTCTAGGTGCAAGTAAGGACTGGAAAACAAGTTAACACATGTGATTATTTTTCTTGGACTTTTCTGGCACACTCGGGTCACCACAGATTTTAATGTTCTCTCTCCTCTCGCAGCTCTGATAGGTCAACACAGTGTCTGAGAATGATGCAGGTGGTTGGGGAATGCAGTGCAGGAACAGCCCCTCTTTTTCTTCTGTGTCTTGGGCCAGCTCAGACATTATTGACCCTCTGATAATTCTGTCGAGACCCTTTCTAGACTGCAACATGAATGCTGAATATCTGTGTTGGTCACAGACCACAGCTTTTCAGGTAGACAGGGACCAGGAGTGTCCTAGGACTTCAGTCTCCAATCCCCAGCACTGCTCTGTGGCATGTTAGGAAACAAACTGTAGAGCAAGAGGTTGTCAGCGAGCCGAGCTTCATCTGTGTTTACAGCCAGTCCCCATCACTGGCATCACCCCCCGAGCTCCACCTCCTGTCATATCAGAGGGAGCCTTAGATTTGAATCCTACTGTAAACTGTGCATGCAAGGGATCTAGACCTCATGCTCCTTATGAGAATCAAATACCCACCCCCTGTAGCACCCCCTCAACCCCTGCCTATGGAAACATTTTTCTTCCATGAACCCACTTCCTGGTGCCAAAAGTTCCTGATGACACAGTCAGTCCTGCCAGCCACATATACACTGTTAGAAGTGTATGCAGAAGGCAGGAGAGTGCTGAGCCAGAGAAGCTGGGGTGGGAGCCAGCCACCAATGCAGCTGTTTCTGAAATATAGTGTCAACGAGTGATCAGGAAGCACCTTTCTGCAGAATGAATAAGACCATGTATCCTAGACTTGCTGTTTGCTCTCTGCCCAGTTGCCTTTCTTCCTCCGAATTCTGGGTGTCCTCCTTTCTGTGCCCCTGTTCTTCACATGTGCAGAGTATATTTGTTAAGAATCTCAGGTTTCACAGTATTTCCCAAGTGTTTCCTTTAAAAAAAAACTTTTTATTTAGAATAATTTCAGATTCAAGAAAAGGTGGCAAAATCAAAGAATACCTGTATAATTTTACCCAGATTCCCCAAATGTTAATGCAATACCACATTTGCAGTATCATACTTCCCCATATACTCATGTATTCTTATGAGAATAAGGTATAGACATAATGCAACTTTACTTCTAAATACGTCAGTATTTCCTTAAAACAAGGACTTTTTTTGCGTACTCTCCATACAAGGATTGAAATCAGGAAATTGCCATTGATGCAGTATAATTATCTCATCAATAGACTATATTCAGGATAAGTGTGGTGGCTCATGCTTGTAATCCTAGCACTCTGGGATGCTGAGGCCAGAGGTGCTTGAGGTTAGGAGTTTGAGACCAGCCTGAGCAAGACTGAGACTCCATCTCTACAAAAAATAGAAAAATAAGCTGGGAGTGGTGGTGCACACCTGTGGTCCCAAACACGTGAGTTTTTCTGAGGTTTCCTCATAATTAGGTTCAAGTTATGCATTTTTGTTAATACCAAGAATACCTAAACTGATATTGTATATTTATTAGTACAATCAGATTAGGAAGTATGTGGGACCTGTATTCGATCCATTATGGATATATTTTTCTTTGCTTTGAACAGTTCTTTTTTGAATCCAGTATAATTCACTGATTTTTTAAACTTACATTTGGAATTTTAGTCACAGTTAGAAAGCCTTTCCCTAAGCCAAGAGTAAAGACAAATTCACCCGTGTTTCCTTGTATAATTTCAAATGAATGAGAAAATGCTAATGGAAATGTTAACTATATGGGGAAAAAATGGTATGTCCAGTATTATGTCAAATTTATTAAAATAAAAGTTTACTAACAAGGGTAATCTCTGGGTGGTGAGAGTATGCCCGTTTTTATTTTACCTTTTATTCTTTGCTGTATTTTCTGAACTTACTATAGTAACTATGTATTACTTTTCTAATAGCACAATGGCATTTTAAACATCCTCCAACATTCCCCAATATCCAAAGAAAGCAAAAAAACTAGTTGAAATGACTGATGTACTTAAGGAAGTTCTGTATAAGCTAGCTACACTTGCATGGGGAGAAGATACACACAGAAAGGTACTGAAATGGTAAGGGATTCGTTGGAATTACTTGCAACTGTCAATTAGAGAAATCTCTTGTAACAGTGGTTACTATTGTGATGTGAAAGACGCCTGATTGGTGAGTGTGTATTTTCTGTCTGCCCAGCACAAATTCATGACAACTGTCTTTGCTTAGAAATTTTCTTAAAAAGATTCCATCTACAAAATGGAATGGACTTGGTTGCTATCAGGGCTTCAGGGGGAATACAAAAGAGAAGATGGCTCATTTCTGAGGATGCCCCATTGCACTTTGATAAGAGAAGCAAAACTGTCTTTGGCCCAACAGACCAGGGGCCTTTATTTAATAACGTGATGGCATAAAGGCAACTGCTTATTTGCTCATTTATACAATGGGGTGACTTGGAATGGGGGCCTCTCTTATTAGTGCAGCTTGTGAAGACTCTCCCATAAACGGTTTCAATGCTCATTTTTAGATCACTAACAAAAATTTAGTTGATATCACTACAATTCTTATTTGGTTCAAAGACTCTTCAAAAAGGCATACTTTTACTTATGTAGATTTACCAGATGGTATAATTTTAAACTCAGGGTTGCAGAACTAGAAGTCTCTTGGCAACATCACGCTGTTTATCCTCTGTATACAAAGCATAGAAACCAAACTGCAACTCATAATAGTCACCAAAAGAATATGAGTCTTAGCTGTGGCTTAGCGACATAATTAGTTGAGCAAACTCGTGTTGTCAGACCCAAGTGTATAAGTGTTGTTACAACAAAAAGGTAGTACATAGCAGCACACAGAAAGACTTTTCGTTATGTTAATATGTGACCTGATAAGTAAATAGCATATTATGTTGATTATATCCTCTGTAAGATTATTAAAAATGTGAACTTCAAAGGATTGTAAAAATTTATAATAGAAACAGATATTTAGGTAAGAATGCTGAGACTAAGATTTAATTAAGTAGCATTTTTCTTTTTTGCTTATTTATTTAGAGGCAGGGTCTCTCTGTCACCAGGGCTGGAGTGCAATGATGTAATCATAACTCACTGTAGCCTTGAACTCCTGGGCTCAAGTGATCCTTCCAACTCAGCCTCCTAGCTAGAACTACAAGTATACACCACAACACCTGGCTATTTTTTTTTTTTTCAGAGATGGAGTCTCACTATGTTGCCCAGGCTTGTCTCAGACTCTTGAGCTCAAATGATCTTCCCGTTGTGTCTTCCCAAAATGCAAGGGATTAGGCATGAGCCACCATCCCTGGCCCTAATTAAGTAGCGTGATTTATAAGACATCCATTTAGCATTTGATTGGTAAAATCTTCATTCTTAAATTTTGCTTTCTTTTATCTTTCCCTTTGGAACACCTAGTGACCAATGGATTAATCAATAAGCCCCAACCCCTACAAAATCGAGAGCGACAGAAGTCATCAGACATCCTGGAGGAACTAATTGTTCAAGGAATAATACAAAGCCACAGCCAAGTATTTAGAAATGGAGAATCATATGATGTCATGGCAAGTAATTTTGTAATTAACATTAGCTTATACTTAAAAGTAGCAATAGAATATGATTGATCATGAGCCATTATTTCCAGCATATTTAAATTATAATACAGATAAAAGCATTTATCTATGTCAGATTTTTCTTCCATAAACTCCCCCCACACCATCCTTTTTTATGGAGTCAAAAATTCCCCTAATTATTAATGATTAATCAATCCAATAAAATATTTCTTGGGTTTTATTAAATTTGAAAAACAATAAGCCCCATTGAATAACATGCCTTAATTTTTTCAGTAATTTTTATTATGGATGCTTATGTCATAAAGCATTGTGCTGGGCATTGGGAATATAAAACAAAATCTGCTTTATCCAATAAGAAAATGAGCCTGTGACAACACAATGTTCGAGGTGATGGATAATTACCTGCTAATTACCCCGATTTGAACATTATAATGTTTGAATGTTACTTAATGATGTTATTGAACACCATTATTGTGTACATTTATTGAATATTATATCATTCAATATATGTTATGAGTTATGTCATTACTATGAATTATTGAACATTATAATGTAAACATGTATCAAAACGTCATATTATACCCTATGAATATGAACAATTATGTTTCAATTAAAAATAAAATAAAATGTTAAAAAAAGAAAGAAAAAAAATGGACCTAAATGCCAAAGCTAAAATTGATAGGCTTATATATTTATACATATGCACACCCTAAAATCACACATGAGGAAATAAATACAATTCTAGAAATAGTTATACTATTATTTTTGTTTTTATTAATTCACCTTGACTAATCTGTCATTGTTTTTCTTTAGTGAGAATAATATTTTTACCCTAATTTTAACTGGTTTGGCCAAATCTAATGTTCCAAATTTTCAAATAACTTCTATAGAAATGTGTGAAAGAAATAGAGGGTTTTGTCATTGTTTGTCATTCTTACTTTGTTTTGTCATTTGTTTGGGTTGTTGTTTTATTTTTCTTCATGTCAGTGTCCTCAAGTACCAGTAATCCTTGATCCACAGGCAAAAAAGGGAGGGTGAAAAAAAAAATAACAAAGAAAAGAACCTGGAGGGAAATGAATGGAAAAGAAAAGAAAGAAAGAGAAACAGTGGAAATAAAACCCAGAAATTACACCCAATGCTCCTTAATTGTTGCCTATCCCTTTCTCGTAGGGAAAACAGTCCTTTGAGAATAAAAAGACTCATTATTTAAATCAAGTTTTCCACCCTGACCAAGTCACTTCATGTTTGAATAAAGTTAATTTCCTTCTCTGTGTGTAGGGAATATTGAGAACTCATGAATAAAAGCTAAAGCAGCATTTTCTTTTGAAAAAGGAAAATAAATCTTGCAGAAGGTTTTGAAGGAAAAAGAGAGGAGATTTTTAAACCTTCTGAGTGATATTATTAGCTTGCCAATTATAAGAGGATGTGAGAAAAGAGGAAGGTAAAAATGCACCATATAATAGACAAGATAATGCCAACATGATGACAATTTACATTTGCACAGTGCTGTCCCTGAGACAAGGCATCTCGGAGTACTTTATCTAATTTGAAAGTACTACCCGCAAGATTGGGATTTTTAATATCAGGGAGGTGGAGAGAGATTTTTTTAGCTTTAGGTGAGTCTCTGGGGATGAGATAAAAGAAGACCTATGAAAAGAAAAAGACAGGAGAGCAGTCCAAGGGGAAGAGGATGGATTTTGAAAACACTCAGTAGCTAAGCAATGCCTTTGTACAGGAAATGCTGCAGACACGGCTTGGTGTTAACACCAGCAGGAATAACATTAAAATATTTCTCAGCAATTCAATTGCCGGAGATGAATTAGTTCTGACTTAGACCTTGTAAGGGAGCAGGCAAGGTTAATCAATATAAGCTACCTTGTGAAAGCAATATATTTATTACAAGAGATGAAAACTATGGGCTTGACATTCAGTAACATAATGAACGAGATGAACAAGATGAAGACATTCATATTATAGAAACATGAAATGGTTTATAGGAGCAGAGTTTGGATCATTCTCAAAAGGATTTAAATGTGACAGCCTGCAAGAATAACTCAGTTCTCTCTCTCTCTCTCTCTCTCTCTCTCTCTCTCTCTCCTTTTGTATTAGGCCGTGATATCCCAACATAAGCCAGGCTTGCAACAGGCCAGAGAAGCAACACACAGCTCTTTGTTTTTTTGCCCAACACAGTAGTCCTTGACTGGCTGTCCATTGGAGTCACCTAGAGAGGTTTCAAAAATCTCAGTGTCTGGGTCCCCCGGCTCAGACCAGTGCCAAGGCCTGGGGCACGGCTTTTACTCTTCCGAAAGTTCCCAAGTGATTTCTGTGGGCAGCCCGGGCCTGGAACCACTGCCCTACAGTTTCAATGAGCTGGAGGCAAAGCTGTTAAATTCATTACCAGGCTAGGAAAAGTTATAGCTTTTGAAATCGTAGTCCATTCCCTATTCATTGTCAAAGAGAATTCTAAAACATTCCTGAAAATATAACGTTTTGGGAACAGGGTGTAAAATTATCCTCAGGAAGCCTGTGGAGATGAAGAAGAGCTGCAGTCGCTCAGTGTCGCAGATAAAGCCTGTTTTAGTGCAGGTGCAGCTGAGAACATATGTGTGTCAGACACCGGCTGTCTTGCATATTTGGGGAAAAGTTATAAGGCCTATGTAAAAAGACAAGAATGAGTCCTGAAGGACTGAGAGGGAGCCGTATTAAGAATAGAACTATTACTATTTTGAACTATCTGATACATACTGTTTTAAAAAGACCAGATGTGGTAAGAAACAAACCAAGGAATCAAGAGAAACACAAAGGAGGTGTCAGAAAAAGGATTTTGATGTCGGCAGTTACTACAATGGGGTGAATCCAATCAGACATGTAAATATTATTTCTTTGTTGTTCTAGGAGAATACATCCGTTTAAATAAAATATTACGAGGAAAATAGAAGAATTGTGAGACTACTTTAAGAATAAGTCTTCCCATGTGAGCCAATAGTATAAATAAATACAAGAGAATTTTAGGCATAGATCTGGCTCCTTCTTAACCAGTTTGTTGTCTTTTGTTTGAGTGGAATGGAATAAAGCATGCTGAAAAGTGTGGGTCCTCCGTTCATCTTCTGAATTTGGGGCATCCCCTGTGAACCAGTCTCTTCCATGAAGTCCGAGGGAAGATCTGTGTCTACCATATAGCCCCTTTTTGTCCATTTTCCATATATTTATCACTTGCTTGCTAATGAGTACTACAGCACTCCCTAGCACTCTCGGGATAATCAACTTTCAGAAATGTTCATACTAATAGAATTTGCATTTACTAAGAGTTAAAAATATATGCAAAAAGTATAATATTTAAGAAGTGAAACAGCATATTAAGTGAATCTTTCAACGTAGTTCAAAGCATTCTAATGAGAGTTAGGTGACTATGTCATAAATGTGCCTTGGTTTTATGTCCCCATGTCTATGAGTATGGGTTGGTGCAGACCACTATAGAGCGATGTGTTAGGCTCTCATTGATCCACAAACGTTATCTTCTATTTTTTTTTTTTTTTTGCAGTTTTTGGCCGGGGCTGGGTTTGAACCCACCACCTCCAGGATATGGAGCCGGCACTCTACTCCTTTCAGCCACGGGAGCCGCCCCCTCTCCCTACTTCTTAGCATGTTCTGCGTCTCCCTACATGAAGGTCCATGAATTCTTCCTTTGACTCTGATGTCTGGTCCAAGTTTATTCCTTTCTCTGTGAAACTCCTGTCCTTGGTAACCTTTAGTGTAGTTAGGAGGTTTGTTCACATTGCATCAGAGTCTCTAACATTTTGTGCTGAACCTCTTGTGGAGTTTTTAAGGAGGAGGAAGTTGACTGGATTAGGACTAAATAATGTCAGTAAGTGATCTGAGTGACCTTCCCCAGGAGGTGACAAAACAGGAATGACCAGATCTTTTGCAGGAAGCTTTGTCCATTTTCTATGTACAAGGCTCCCTTGAAGGAGACAAAACCAAAGTTCATTTATAGGTCAATAGTTAAGAAAGCTCTGAGGAATAAAAAGTGGATATAAAAAGTACAAATTAAGTTGTCCAGAAACAAGACTCCAATCTCTGGGCTTGGTAGTCCTCTAATAGTATTCTTGAAGAAAATTAACTGAACTGGTAACTTTTATAGGCTTTAAATTTGACTTTTTTTCTCTTCCCTACTTCTCTTTTCTTTTATTTTTTTTAAATTTTTTTATTTTATTATCTTTATCGTTAAATCATAGCTGTGTACAATAGTGCAATCAAGGGGTACAACATGCTGGTTTCATATACAATCTTAACTATTTTCATCAAACTCATTAACATAGCCTTCCTGGCAATTTCTCTGTTATTATATGAAGACATTTGTATTCTGCATTTAGCAAGGTTCTCCTGTACCCTTCTAAGATGCACCGTAGGTGTGGCTCCACCAATCACCCTCCCTCTGCCCCAACCTCCCTTCTCCCCTCCCTACCCTTGCCCCTTTCCCTATATTCTTGTGTTATACTTGGGTTATACCATTCATACGACAGGTATAAATTAGCTTCATAGTAGGGCTGAGTACATTGGATACTTTTTCTTCCATTCTTGAGATACTCTGCTAAGAAGCATATGTTCCAGCTCCATCCATGTAAACATGAAAGAGGTAAAGTCTCCATCTTTCTTTAAGGCTTCTTAGAAGGGTACAGGCGAACCTTGCTAACTGCAGAAGACAAATGTCTTCATATAATAATGGAGAAATTGCCAGGAAGGCTATGTTAAACAGTTTGATGAAAATAGTTAAGATTATATATGAAACCAGCACATTGTACCCCTTGATTGCACTATTGTACACAGCTATGATTTAACGATAAAGATCATAAAATAAATAAATAAATAAATAAAAATAAAACACCTGTACAGCTTTTCACATAAAGGGGGAAAAAAAGATTCAGAGACAGGACAGGCATCCTCCCGGCGACTCCAGGGAGGTGGTCTCCTTATAACCATGTTGGACCGCCCTAAGCAGTGAACGTGTCTTTCTAAATCTGAGATTTTTTTCTTTTCCTATCGTTTCTTTTTTTTCTTTTTTTTTTTTGAGACAGTCTCACTATGTTGCCCTGGGTAGAGTGCTGTGATTATCTTGCCTCAGCCTCCTTAGTAGCTGGGACTACAGGTGCCCGCCACAACGCCCGGCTATTTTTGTTGTTGTTGTTGTTGTTGTTGTTTTAGCAGGTCCTGGCCAGCGACATGGCAGGCACCCTAACCACTGAGCTAAGAACCTCGCCCCCTCCCCCATTGACCAGAGACCCTGTTGCCCTCTTTGAGTCTCCTGTAAGGCCCAGGCCAGAGCTGAGGGTCTGTGAATACACAAACCCTAGCTCAGAGAGGGTTCTGGGTGTCCTGAGCCATAGTTCTGACAGATCTCAAACTTGTTCTGCCCTGGAAGTCATAGAACAGGGACTGTAAGCAAGTCCCTTCTCCCACCTTTATTATCAGTGACGAAAATACGACCCAGACTGCTGAAGGGGCTGGAGACCACAGCCTGCTAGAAGCAGGGCCAAAGCCATGTCCAGCTCCCCCTCCAGTGCCAGGTGGACAAATTCCCTTGGAATAACCACAGTAATACTTAGAACTATAGATAATAGTGAATGATGTGCCACGTCCCTTCCAACTTCCAAGTTGCAGTTAGATGCATTATCTGAATAGGTCCTAGAGATCCCCCAAGGCTCCGAGGTGTTGGGGGACTCTCTTCAGTCACACCCTGGTTAACAGCACAGGAGCCTGGATGTGCTGTCCCCAGACCGTGCAGAGTGCCTTCAAGCCCACCCCTATTAGAGTGGAAAGAGTTGAGTTTCTTTACACACTGTAACTCTTACACTCTGTTGCTCACCACTGCTTTCCTGAACTGAGCATTTATCCATCAAGCATGCCCGTTGTCTCAGGAGCTGGAGAACAGGGCTGAGAGTGCTCACACATCTTCCTTAGAAGCATAAAAAGGCACGAGGCCGAGCAGGGTTGTATGAAAGGCAATCTCCACCCTTTAGGAGAAAAGACTATAAACTCCATAAAGGAGGGGCTGGACTTCACCCCAGTAATACCTAACGTGGTATTGAATAACATCTGTTGACTTCTATACAGAGATAAAATGGAGAAGCAAGCAGCCAGAAGTCTGGGAGAATGAAGATGCAAGGAGGATAGTTCATGCCCTTCCTTACACCAGGCTTCTCAAACGTTCAAGTACATGAGAAATCACCTGGGGAGTTCATAAAAGGGCAGGTTTCCCCAGCTGGAGATTCAGATGCAGCAATCTGGGTTAGGGTCCCTGGAGTCATCTCTGAATGAACACACACACACACATATACGTGCACGCACACACCACCTCGCACAATCGTACGAAGGGCATTCTTCCAGCCACACACCCCCACCCCCAGAGCTGAGCACCGCACAGAGCCCCAGAGGTCACCTGCAAAGGAGTGCAAGTGAGGCCTGGTAAGGCACAGTCATTTCACAGGCCTGGCTGGACAGTGGGCAATGGGTGGCCCTCTCTGTAGAAGTACCTCACATTTCAGAACTAGGGGCAAAGAGCCTGCTGTGGTGGCTCACGCCTAAAATCCTAGTACTCTAGGGGGCTGAGACAGGTGGATCACTTGGCCTCAGGAGTCCAAGACCAGCCTGAGCAAGAGCAAAACCTGTCTATACTAAAAATAGAAAAATTAGCCCAGCATTGTGGTGGGCTCCTGTAGTCCCAGCTACTCCAGAGGCTAAGGCAGGAGGATCACCTAAGCCCAGGAGCTTAAGATTGCTGTAAGCTAGACCTAAGCTTTTCTGCAAGCCCCCTGCTCTCTTGCAGGGACAGACTGAGGGCTGAGCTTATACAGGCTTTCTCTGAGGACTTCTGTAGGGAGGTACAGTATGCAATTTCCAGACCCCAAAGATGTACCACATGTTGAGCGGCCAGTTGGCAGGCAGGGTGCCGCTGGGCAGCAGCTTTGGGGAACATGCAGGGTGTCCTTATCCTCTAGTCCCAGGAGGCTTAGGGCCTGGGGCCCACAACACTTTCAGGGGCCCATGGATATGTTTTAAGTTATTTTAAAATCAGAAGAAAAATAAATGAGCTTTCATAGAGAATACAGTGTTTTCATGTATAATATTAATTTATTCATCTGTCTAATGGTACAATCAAACAATAGAAAAAAATTTTTTAATGGGGGAAGGGACCCAAGATAGCCAAAGTGCCTAGAGGACCTCAAAAGTCATACTGTGGCCTGGGGCAGAAGGATACAGATGTGAGGAGGGTGGACGGAGACTGTCTGGGAGCCCAGCGGGCTTGCAGCAGGGGAGATAGGACTGCCTGTGGCAGCCAGAGCTGGTAGCAGGCCTGGTCCCTCACCAGTGGTGCCCAGGCCCTTTGGGAAGAGGCAGTGGCTGAAATGGCCCTGGAGTTGTCATGGTGATTACGACTGACCTTGGGAGTACTGTGAATGTCCAGCAGAGCTCCCTAAAGAGAGCTCAGTAGCCTGGGCTCTACAGGGGTCATTAGGCTGGGCTCAAAATGAGAAAGGGGGAGAGAGGATGGGAGGATGTGACTCCAGCACTTTTGGACAGCAATAAAAGAATGTGAGATCCAGGGGAGCACCCTCATTTTAGCTTTACTATTTTGGGCCTTCTTTTATCTCAAGCTGGACATCCTTCATTCTTTTCCCTTAACGGGGAGAAAGAGAAGAAAGAGCAGTACGCCGCGGCCTGGCCCCTTTCCAGAAGGTTCATGCTCCTCCTCTTGCCCCACTGCCACCCTCCCCACCCCCAATCCCTGCAAAGGCCCCAAACTTTGCCTGTGGTGGGTAAGCAGCCCCACCTGTAGTCAGAGGCCACGTTCACTAATCCAGAAATTAAAGTGCCCGGAGAAAACAGACTAATCAAATTATACATTCCCAGAACCATTTATAAGCTGGGTACATTCTTTAATCTTAATTAGAAATCTGAGCAGCTCCCACCGTCTGTAATCAACATTTAAACAGCACTGACCCCCATGGCGCTAACCTTGACAGCCACACACAGGTTGGCAAGAGGAGAGCTGGGGACTGTTCCCCTCGCTAAAGAATGACATGTGGGACTGCGGGCAAGGTGGAATCACCCAGCTGCCCCCTACACCCCACATCTTCTCTCCCTGATGACACCCACACACACACACTGAGCTTCAATCTATCCATTCCACCCCCCACCCTCCTCATTCCCCACCCACAACAAAGGTTTAGAACTTTGAATCTCTCACCTGCCAATTCCAGTAGTTTTCTCACTGGCCCACTCTATGCTACAACACATTGATCTTTCTGCAAAGCACTTCTGGCCGTGTTGACATCTGCAAAGCTCCCCTATGGTTCCTTAAAGCCTTCAAGGTATAATCCATACCTGCCTCCCCCCAAGCACAGTCCCCCCAGCTGTGTGATCCAGGACCCCCCTACCTCTCTCCCCCACTCCTCTGTGATACACCCTGCATACTAAGGGATGTAACTTTCTCAGCTTTTGCACACAATTTTTTGTGTCCTGCAGGAATGCATCTCTCTGGCTTTAACAGCTCCTACTTGGCCTTGAAAACCTTGAAAAGGAAACACATGTCTACATACAGGCTTGTGCCGGAAGAGCCACGGTAATATGATTCCTAATAGCCCCAAACTGGAAACAACCCAAGTGCTCATCAACTAGTGAGTGTGTACACAAACTGTGGTACACCCGCACAGTGGAACTAACTCAGCAAGAAGAAGAAACAAACTCCTCCTCCATGCACCAAGAGTGAACCTCAAAAACGTCACAGTACCTTACCTACCACAGGTGGGGCCGCTTACCTACCTGAGTGACAGGACCCAGACACACAGACTACATATTATATAATTCCACTTATAGGAAATTTCCAGAAAAGGCTGCACACAGGTCAGTAGTGGCCGTCAGCCAGGGATGGGAGTAGTAAGTGACAGCACGTGGGCATTAAGGGACTCTTTGGGGGTGACAAAAGTAAGTGTTCTAAAGCTGGACTGTGGTAATACTTGTATAAAATGTAAACTTATTAAAAACCATTGAACTGTGTGCTTACAGTGGGTGGATTTTACAGCATGAATACAATTAACAGTAAAGCTGTGGACAGAGAGATGAACAGATAGAGTTATGATGAAATAGGTATCATACAATGGTAATAGTAGGATCTAGGTGGTGGGTTGAGTGTTCACTAAAAAATTCTTTCAACTTTTCTGTATGCTTAAAATTTTTCAGAATGAAATGTTGGGAGGCTGAGGGGTTCCTATTACAGCTTCACTTTCCTGAAACCTTTCTCCCTTGCTCTCCCCATACTCCACACGCGAACCATGGAAAGCACTCATCACCCACTTGTCTTTACTAATTTGAGTTGCCCTATACGGGCTCTTGCCTTGTGAAGCTGATCTTTGTCCTGCCCCGGTGTCGTTGCCCCTAAGGCTCTGGTCTTGATCGCAGCAGAAAGGAACCAGGTGAGCCGCGGATTAGAAGTACAAGCTTGTAGGAGGCAGGCTAACCTTGATTGCAGGGTAGCCTCAAGTAACCTCAGCAGTAGCCTTTTATTGAGACAGCACAAGACAGGTGAGGGGAGTATGAGACAATGACTAAGTGCCCAAGACTGGCGTTGGGCTCTGGTTCTCTCTCCACAAGGATCACCTGCGGACGAATTGACCGAGGGCCCGCCCCCCAGCTGCAAATCATCTTGCTCAGAGGTCGTGTGGCTCTTGGCGTCCTCTGCACACCAGGGCTTTTGAGGAACTTACGCAAAGGCGAGACTAGAAAGAGTTCATTGTCAAAGTGATCAAGATATAACAAAACTTGTGCTTTGGGGATTCTTTGTTTTGTTTTTCACTTTTTAAAAAGTAGTTTAGCAAAATATGCTTTACCTTTTGATTGCTAGGGCAGAAACCCAGTTTACATAAAAAGCCCAGAGCCTTTTGAAAGGAAAGAAATGAATGAATCGTCTAACCTCTGTTCTCTTAAGACTCAAGGTCAGGGATAAGGTGCTCTAACATCCAGGCCCCTCAAGTGGAATTATCCTAAAGAAAGAGGATGTTCAGGCAGGTGACACCTTTTATGTCCAAAAGAATGACATAAAAGTTCCTGGGAGAGTGCTGGTTTGGGCAAACCATGTGTGCAGTGCAGAAATTCCTCCAGGCCCAGAGAGCACTGGAACAGCATCTGTTCTTTCTGTCATAACACCTGAACATGTGAGTTGGGTACATGACTGCTGAAGAGCCAGCACTGTGGTCTGGCAGGGAACTCAGGGTCAGAGGGCTAGAACTTGTGAGTTGTGCAAAGCAGTGCAGCAAGTCACAGCCATCCTGGGTCAACAGGCTGCTGCTCTCTCTGAACTTGCATTTGGACAAAGGACACCTGTATTTGGACCAAGTATGGCCCAAAGATCAATGAAGAATTCAAGGAGCTTGGAGGAGCCTCAGGAGGGAGATCCCAGGCTAGTTGCTAAGCAGGCAGGTGGGCTCTCAGGCAACCAGATTTAAATATGTGGCTGTACACGCACCTCAAGTTTGCATGGTGGTTCTCATTGATGGTGATCATATGGAGCCTGTGTGTGTCCACGTGGAGGGTGAATCTGAGATGCGTATGTCATCTGTCTCTGACTCTAAGCCCCTTTCCTGGCACCTGGTTGGTGTCAGTCTGAAGTCCAAAGTACTGACCACTGACCTGTGGCCCAGCTCTGATGCCAGCCTACCAATGGCATCAACTATGTCCCTGAAGCCTAGATTTTCTGTGTTCCCTGCCAACCACACGAGAAATGAGCAGGGACAAAATGCTGGTGAAGGACCTGAAATTTCTCAAAGAGAGAGAGGACGATGACAAAGCAGACTTCAAGGCAGAACACCCAAAGAACCAAGCCCAAATGGACCCAAGCTCATCCGTTAACTCATTCAAACCACATCGGACCTGACATTCCACAACACCCTGCTAAGACCCAAGGACAGAGATTCGAACAGGACACTTGTGAGAGCCTCCCAGTCTGGAATGTGACATGATGTCACTGACTGTGTAAAAAGTACTCCTGGAACTGAATCCATTAGCAAGCTCTTGGCTGCAAGTAACAAGAACCCTTACTTAGGACTGATTTCAATAATAAGGAAAACATATTATTTAATGTAACGGGAAGTCCAGGGATGAGAGAGGACACAGAGGGGGGGTGATTCATGTGCCTGATGATGTGATGGAAACCCAGCTCCCTTCTGTGTCTCCTCCATGCTCCCCTCTGTCTGGTGACCAGCTGCACTGGCTCAAGGTGTCCCTTCCAGATGTGACAGTGGATAGTACACAAAGTTGATTCTTCTCTTCCCATTGTTGTCTCCTAGAAGCAATGAGATTTTTTGCAGAAGCTTCCTAGATGCCTCTTTTTGTGTGTCTTATCAGCTCAGATCCAGATATAGACTATATTCCCGATACCTGAACCACTCCCTGACAAGGGGACTGGGTTTATTTTAGACCAATCAGACTCCCAAACCTTGGGAGTCATAGGGAGTCCGCTTTGCCCTAAAGCTACTGGCTGTGTGGGAGAGTGGGGAGTACCCAGAAAAAATCAGGCTCTGCAATGAATTTTTTAAAATGAAGACAGAAATCAGGTAGACTACCAGTAAAGGTCATGGTAGGGGGAAAGGGGGCCACCAAGGAAAGCTGTCTAGGGGAGGTGACTATGAGCTGGATCTTCACCATGGGCAGCAGGTCTCAGGGAGTGAATAAGAGGGAGAAGGTGATGCCGGGCGCTGGCCTGAGAATTTCCATAGGCATAACAAGATGTTCAAAGGACAAGGAGATGCCTGGCAGGACTGGAGAGCCAGGGGACAAGGGAGACGTGAGAGATCCAAATCCAGCTGAAAAGACAAGCAGGGGTACCATGAGGAAGGACCTCATAGGCTGTGCCACGGAACTTGCTCCTTAGTCGGTGGGAAATAGGGGAGTCATGTTAGTATAAGGATAGCTTTGAAGGCAACATGAGTATTTCTCAGGGTGAGTGGGAGCGACTTGGAGCACTTCTAACTGGAAGCACTGCTGCACCCCTCTCAGCCCCACCCCTGCCCCACCAAGTTTTCTGAGTGCTCTGGGAGTTGTCCGTGGTATCTACAACAATGGCAGGTGAGCTGTTGTGACTACGCCTCCTTGGGGGTGTGTAGTAAGGACGAGGCTGAGGGTATGTGGATGGGAGAGAATGCACCCAGTCCCTCCCAGTAATGCAGAATAAGCCACCACCATAGACATAAAGAGAAACTGGCCTTGAGCAGGCCCAACTGTTTCTCCATGAACCTCACCATGCCCAAGATCTCTGTGCAGTTAGCAGCCCAGTCAGCCTTGCTAAGGCCGCTGCTGTCTCCACTTGTGCTGCCCTATGACCCACTGCCCCTCTTCCAGGAGGAAGAGGAGCATCTTGTTCCCATGAAGAGTTCACCAAGGAAGCCATGAGCTGCTCATCCCTCCCACCGGAAGACACCTGCCTCTTCCCTAAACCAGCCAGCTCTAGGTGCCTCTCCCTTTTCCTTCCCAGCATTAAAGGTGGGTCTGCCCTGGCTGCTCCACCATCTCTCCCAATCCCCTGCAGCCTGGCCAGATTGGCTCCCACCCAACCAGGTTGCCAATATGGCTGAAGCCACTGAGGAGCCCCTGTGGCCACCTCTGAAAGCCATTCTCAGTGCTCGTCCTCTTTGACTCCTGAGAAGAGCCATCTCACTTTGACCAACACAGTTAAAGTCAGAGTCTTGAAACCTTTCTTCATGCCAAGTACTCCCGATCCTCAAACTGGAAAGACGACATCACTGCTTTCTGGTTTCCTGCCCCTCCAACCTGCCCGGCCCTGACCTGCCTGCCCCCCTCTCAGCTCATTCTGCCCTTGAGCACCACGTGGGCTTGTTCTCATTGCTGTATCTCCAGCCAGCTCTCAGCATACCCTCTCTCCTGGTGGCTTTGTTCTCATGTCACTGTGGCCCTCCTTTGTAAAGTCCCAGGCCCCCTTACCTCCTGAGAAAGCTCCCACCTCCTTTGTTCAGGCTCCTGCCACATCCTAAGACACAAGGGTCATTGTCTGTTTCCCACCATACCTACATCCTCCTCTTTACCTCTCAGCTTCTCAGAATGCTGTCCACATCCTCCATGGCACCAAATTCGAGACCCTGGAGTTCCTCATGACAGTTTACTCTCCCCTGCTCCTCTTTTATAGCTGAGGGCCAAGTTTTTAGAATCTCAGACTTCTGATTTTTTTCATAAGCAGAACTTGGTGGCTCCCTTATGTCCATCCAGGAAGTTCAAATTCAGCCTTGCATTCAAGCTCCCAGCCTGAGCTTCAGCTCTGTTTATTAGTCCCCTTCCCTGGGTACCTCCACCACTTCACTCATGCCACCTCCTCTTCCTTCAAGGTTTACTCGTCCCCAACCCAATCGGGCCACTCTTTGCTGCCTGGGCAAGTATCAGTCCCCTCCACAGGGATGGAGCCATCAGCTTTACTGCCAGGAAGGCTGGTTCGCAAGCAGAGCTTGGATCTGTGCCCACTGCTTGGCTCCTAGTACTTTCACTAAGAACTGAACTTTGTGCTCAGAACTTCAGGTCTTTTCTATATAAGGGTAGACTTCACTACAAGGAGGCAGAAAGAAACGCAGGCTCCCTGTAAGCAGGGCAGTCCCAACAGGAGAGTGAGGAAAGGTCCCCAGGGCACTCCTGGGCTGGCCTGTCTTCCCAGCCCATCAACACAGGTGGAGAGAGGGAATGAGTGAGAACGTGGAGCGGAGAGCCAAAGGGACTGTGAGCTATAACAGGGACCTCCCCGGACAAAGGCAGACACTGTACCCTGATCGTTCATACTCTCATATAAATCTGAAATTTAAAAAAGAAGCAACTGTGACCACTGCTTCCGGAGGGGCTAGATTTCCTAGAGGAACAGGACAGGGTGAAACACTGTGGAGGGAGAAAGCCTTCCTCCCACGCATTCCTGTGCTCGCTCCAGGGCAGGGAGCTGGCGCAGTGTGGACACCTCAATCTGTCTGGCTCCAGCTCTACGAGCAGCTCCCTTATGGGGCCACGTTGGCTGGCTCCTTGTGTGTCCCAAACAGCAGCATCTCCCTGCACACCAGCACAGCCACCCCATGCCATTTCTATGCAGATGCTACTACAACTCAAATCGGTTTCTCTCAGGGAGAGGGGAGGAAGGAGAAGCAAGGATGATCAGCAGGAGCGCACCTAACGTGCACAACGTGAGGGTGTTAGGCGCGCCCCCGGGGGTGAAGGGCTCAACTACAACTTGGATTCCACCTTAGCAGTGAAAACAGGGCGGTGACTGTGGCACAAAGGAGTAAGGCAAGGGCCCCATCTACCAGAGGTGGCGGGTTCAAACCTGGCCCAGGAAACAAGTAAATAAGTGAAAACAAGGTAGCCTAAAAACTTGCACCCTCATGTTAATTTGAAATTTTTTAAAAAAGGAAAAATCTTTTCCCCTCATTCTCAGCAGCATATTCTGCATACCCTTCTCCAAATTCTGGAAGAACTGGTGGCTAGTGCCAGTGATCCCAGAGCTGGTTAATCCCTAATAACCAGTCCCACATCAGCAGCCAAGATCCCACTGGCTCTGGCTCCAGATGATGGAGCAGAGCAAAGACCAAGATCAAGTTCCTTCATTTCCACCCTGACCTCCTCTCCTTTTTTATTTCAGACTTACACAAGGGCACATGCAGTTAGGTTACATTGTTTGCATTTATTAGGTAAAGTTGGGGTTATACTTGAGTCCTTCACCCAAGAGGTGTGCCATATACCCTTACATTGTGCCACTAGGTGAGGGCTTACTGAGCCCCTTCTCCACCTTCCTCCGTTCCCCTTTCTGCCTCCCCCTTTCTTGCATCTAATTGTGTTTTTTCCCATGTGGGCCTACAGTTCATCCACTAGTTTCAAATTAGTACTGAGTACTTGGAATGCTTGCTTTTCCATTCTTGTGATACTTAGGAGAATGTTCTGCAAACCCAACTAGGTAAATATACAAAATGTAAAGTCTCCATCTTTCTTTATGGCCAAATAGCGTTCCATGGTATACGCATACCATAGTTTACTAATCCAAAACTGAACTCCCCAAGAAGAAATTAGATGCCCCTTGAGGTTACATGCTTTATGAGACGTCCAGCTGATAATTTCACACTGATTTTTTAGACCTCTTCTTTTTATTGCTGTCCCTGAATGCCTCAGAAGTCTGGCTCTTCACCCAGATCATTTTATTCTCTCTTCCCCAAATTGCAAGTCCAGTCTCAGTGAGGTGTCCCAGGTCCCTATGGCTTTCTAGTGGCATCCTGTGGCTCACCCTGAGTCTCTTCACTTAACCCTGAGTCCCAGATTTGGACAGTCACAGTGAAAACAGAATCAGCCCAAACGGTATTCATCTGCAGTGCAGCAGGGCACTGCGAGTTAGATCTAAAGTCCCTGAGCGGGACCCCTCAGATGTTGTGCTAACCATGCTGTCATCATCTGGAAGGATGGGAGGGGTGACCTATCATCAGAAATAAGTCTTCTTGTCAGACAATCAAGCACACACACAGTGACAAGGAGAGTTCAATGCAGCTCCCTACCACCCTCCATGCCTCGTCCCCCTTTCCTGACACCTGGGGTTCCATTCTTCGGTTCCCTTGCCCCCTCTTAGCAGCATATTTAGGCCTTTTTCTTTCCTTTCATGGCCCAGCTGCTTCTTCCTCCTGACCTCTGGCCCAGGCACTCAGGCAATTGGCTTCATCCAGTCTTTCTCCTGATGGAAATCAGAAGGAGCTTCAGGAGCAAGATGGGCAGCCTCAGAGAGTCAATGCCCGGAAGACAAAGCTTCTCCAGCTCAGCAGTTCTCTGCTCTCACTGTGCATCAAAACCATCTGGGCAGCTTTTTAGAATATAGATGTCCGGGCTTTGCTGCAAAAACATTGCTTTGATTGGTCTCAGGTGGGGTCCAGATAACACCTGAAATCTCCAGGTGCCTGTGACCTGCAACCAGAGCTAGAAACCTCCCTCCACCATGGTGTACCGGAATGTCACTTTCTCCTTGCCAAGCGCCCTCTTCTACCAGATGTAGACCAGATCCCCAGTGGAGAGACAGACCCCATCCCAGGGAAGGGATCCAGAGGCACAATCGAGCAGCCTTCCCTTTCAGACAAGATCAGGCACGTTCAGGATGGTATGGCCATAGACCAGCCTTCCCTTTCAGACAAGATCAGGCACGTTCAGGATGGTATGGTCCGTAGATCAGCCTTCCCTTTCAGACAAGATCAGGCACGTTCAGGGTGGTATAGTCATAGAGCAGCCTTCCCTTTCAGACATGATCAGGCACGTTCAGGATGGTATGGCCATAGAGCAGCCTTCCCTTTCAGACAAGATCAGGCACGTTCAGGTTTGTATGGCCATAGAGCAGCCTTCCCTTTCAGACAAGATCAGGCACGTTCAGGGTGGTATGGCCATAGAGCAG
>CAUYON010156003.1:0-11385 GCA_963573935.1 Arctocebus calabarensis
TTTCATATAATAAACGAGAAAATATCATGAATGGTATGTCAATCAGGTTGATAAAATATCTCAGATTGCATGTGAAGCCCCCACACTGTACCCCATGGCTGAACTAATGTACACAACTATGATTCAATAAAAAAAAAAAAAACAGCTCTTAATAATTTAAATAACATATGTGGAGCATAGGCGTTTGTAACATACAGAGAACTTCTGATGTTCCAAGACAGTATAAAACTTTGAAAGGACCAGGTCCTGATAGCATCGGCATTTTCTGTTCCTTGTTCCATCTTCAGTGCCGGGTCAGATGCTCTATGGCCAACCTTCCCTCTGTAACTCATATGATTGGCTGCTTGCAACGTGCTTTCATGTTCATTATTTCATGAGTCATTCACAATGACCTTGAAGGGTTATCACTGGTGTTTTTCATATGTGGAAATTATGGGTAGGGTGGCATTAAGTAATTTACCAAAATGTCCCACATCCCACAGTGACAGAGGTAAGACTTTGTTCAGTGTTCACCCCTCTGCATCACCCTGCCTCCAGCCAGTCCAAACTCGTCTGCAACTTGGTATCAGTAAACTCTGGGGAATGCCCCGAGCTTCTGTCCTGTGTGACTGGGGGTCCTTTCTAGGCACAGTCTAGACTGTAGGCCTTCCCACCCGCTCGTCCCTACTGCTCTTTGACACGAGTCTGTGCTTATGTTTCAGATAAATGCCACTTTCCCAGGGTGGCCTTCCTTGACAGCACCTGATTTAGGGGTTCCATTGCTAAATGCTTCTGCAGGATCTCTTTATTGTTATTGAGTTACGAAGTTTTTCAATTGCTATTCTCTTTACTGAGCTATAAGCTTCATGAAGGCAGGAGCCATATTCAGCTAGTATCGCTCCTAACACATATAAGGTACTCGGTAAATGTACAGAATGAGAGAACAAATCATCCCCTCTCATGGTGAAGTCAGGACAGGATCAGAGAATGCCAGCCTGTCACTCAGAAGAAAACGTACCCAAGGTTCCTAGAGCAAGTACAAAAACATAGTTGGGGGGAAGAGTTGCAGCTGGTCACACCATGTCAGCTGTCTCTGAGCTCTAAACTAGGGTTCGGAGCAAGAAACAGGACTCCAGGTGAGGGAAGATGCTGGACAGCCGTGTTCCCAGAAGGTGGACTCTCTGAGCTCCCCTCCAGGGACCAGGGAGTGGCATCTCAGCAACAGGGCTAGGAAAGTAAAGGTCATAGCTCTCTTTGGGGCTTTTTAGGTGAAACAGGTGGTTCTGATGGTTGTGCATCTTGATAAGTGCGTCCCTCCTCTTCCAGTAGCTGACCCTTCATAGGGCAGTGACAGGGGGCCGGAGACAGATGCAGGGGGAGATCTGTAGATGTGTTTCAGGAAGATTGTTCTATTGAGATGTACAGAGAAAGGCCACGAGCATTGAGAAGGCCGAGTAAGATGCAAAGAGACCAGACAGGAGCGAAGAACACGGGGGAAGATGGGCCGGAAAGGGGGCAGGAGAGGAGCGCACCCACAGCAGCGCTCTGCGGGGCTCAGGAACCGACGGGACACACACTGGCTCCCCTGTCTGACTCTATGGAGCCCAGTAACCGACAGGATACACACTGGCTTCCCCGTCTGACTCTGAAGAGCCCAGTAAGTGACGGGACACACACTGGCTTCCTGTCTGACTCTGAGGAGCCCAGTAAGTGACGGGACACACACTGGCTCCCCCGTCTGACTCTGCGGAGCCCAGTAAGTGACGGGACACACACTGGCTTCCCATCTGACCTGCTCGCTGTCTACCAAGCACTTTGTAACCTTCACCTCATTTCAGCCTCATGGATAGCTGTGTGTTAGAGAGCTAAGGAAGCAGGCTCAAGAGGTTTTCTGCCCCAGTGACAAGCTGGGTGTGGCTGGGGTGGGTCCAGAGCACAAGTCCCCCGATGCCAACCCCAGGCTGTCCAGTGTCAGCCCATCATGGAGCCTGCAGCACGGGTTCCAAGAATGGACTCACCTCAGTCTCCTCAAGCTCAGGCAGTCTTTGATCTTGTTTATTTATTCATTTAACGAACCACTTCCAGCTGTGCATTTCCCAGAAGCGCAGTTTGAGAATTCCCATCAGCTCTGGGCGTCTGATAATGGCGTCATCGGAGGCCACGCTGAAGCCCACTGTGCCTCGGGACAGGCGCTGCTTGCTGTGAGTCAGACCTGTTTTCCATCTTTCCTGCTTTTCCTGATTACTAAAGAAATTCCAGAGTCATTGTAAAATGTCCAACTAAGAAACATTGAAAAGATAAATGCCATATACTTTGTTGCAATTTATTTTGAGGGGAGAATAATAGAATAGAACAGAATAATAGAAATACAGATGGTCAGTTCGTTGGCAGGGCCTGAGTGGGGACATCTTTATATACAGCATCTCACTTTATCCTCACGCCAGTCAAAGGCAAGTACAATTACTACCTCTATTCTACAGCCGAGGAAGTTGAGGCTCCCAGAATGCAACTTACCGCACAGGTAGAATCCCAGCCAGGACTTGTGACCCCAGCACCCACACACTGAAGCACACCTGTGTGTCAGGGATAGCTTTCCAAATCGGACACATCTAATTGTATCTGCTTCTGAAAGAAAAAGTTGTTTCCTTCTGTTCTGCAAAATGTTTCTTGGGATATGTTTTGGTTTTACTTTTTAGCTAGAGTGAAAGTCTTATTCACAATTTATTTGAGAACAAAAAATGGTTCTTCAAACATTAAACAAAGTCATTGAATAACGTCTCTTCAGCCTACCTGCCCAGCCAGAAAGCCTTATAGCTGTGCTGGACAAAGCCCTTGACCAAGGTCAGTAAACTTGACTCCTGGGCTAGCTCTTGACTGTGCTACTGACTTGCTGAGTGCCCCTGGGCGGGTGCCCTGTCCTTCCCATCTTAGCAGTCAGAAGTCTAGAGGGTCCGAGGGCCTTCCAACTCTCACCCACTGTAATGCATCTCATGACATCCTAGAATGCAGATGGGCTTATTTTATAAGAACATTTCTTGAAAATAAAATGTACACATTCACAATAACATTCACAATAGTGGAAGGGCTGGAAAAAGAAGATAGAGAGTCTATTAGTTTCCTAGGGTCACTGTAAAATATTATCACAAACTTAATGATCTAAAACAACAGAAATTCATACTCTCCTCTTCAGAGCCCAAGAGTTTGAAATCAAGGTGTTCACGGGGCTGTGCAGCCTTCAGGTGCTCTCAGGGAGGATGCTTCTTTGCCTGCTCAGCTTCTAGTGGCTGCTGGCATTTTTGGCCTGTGTCTGCACCACCCCAATCTGTTCCTGATCTCTGCGGCCTTTTCTTAAATCTCCCTCTGCCACTTTCTTATAGACATTAGTGATTGTATTTGGGGCCCATAATATCTTCATCTCTAGATCCTTCATTGAATCCAATTGGCAATGACCCTTTTCCAAATAATAAGGTAACATTTACAGGTTCCTGGGATCAGAACGTGATGTATGTGGCAGTGCTTCTTCAGCCTATTAAAGAGAGATGCGGCGAGCTCCCTTTCACCTACATCATGGTGCTGCTATAGGTAATCTCTGCAGAACATCTTTATGAACAAGAGCAGATACAAATATGCTGTAGGCATTTGGCAGAGAGGAAAGAGGGAGGCGGAAGGAAGTGGTTAACAGGGACTGATTGCAATAGGATTGCTGTACGATGAAGAGAAGGTTTGCCACCTAAAACAACACACAACTGCATTCTCTTGACTGGCTGACAGCCTGTGTTCCTGAGATCCAGAACAAGATCACCAAAGGGTCCTTGGTCAACCAGTGAGTAATTTCCTGACACTAACCATTTCTTCTCTAACTAATTCAATCCCTTGAAATACTTGTAATTATTTTCTTTAAGGAAAAACTAAACAATACTTTTTATTCCATGAGTCCTGTGCTTCAATGGGTATGGGAGTTCCCATCCATCTCTTGTTTGGAAAATTTACTAACCTCAGGAAGTGTTCATAAAACTCAAGGGCCAAACAATAGTTTTGTAAACCTGAAGATTTCTACCCTGCTGGACATTTTCTAGGAAACTCGGATTGAAGACTGAATTCTCCCACATCACCAGCTGGGTGCCTTTTGTTTAAGTCATGCCTTGCTCAACCACTGAGAAGTAGGCCCCTCCCAACCACTTAATCCCGCCTGTGATTTAGAATAATCTTGGGGGGAAAAAAATGTCTGATCTCTATTTCTAAACTTTGAGCTCTTACATGGCAGAAAAAGATGTCTTGAAGAAAATAATGGCTGATTTATGGAGCCATGCGTTCCCTCCAGCACTCAAGCAAAGTTGCTATAAATCACGGAAATTATTCCTGTTTTACAGATAGAACTGAACGCATAGAGAGGTTATCTGGCTGTCCAAAACTGTACAGACTTGGGATTCACACCCTCTTTAAATCCAAAATTTATATGCTTTCCCCGGAATCATGCTCCCTTCCTCTCTCATCCATAGCACCTGGTATGGTATCTAGAAAATGGAAGACTCTAGAGGAACTGGTTGATGAATAAGGACATATAAAAAAATGGGAAATGAGAGAAAGACTAGTTTACGCTCTGCAGGAACTGTATCACCTCTGGAATGCTAGAAATTGTAAGGTGTGAGAGAAAAGGGCAAACAGAATCAGATTGAGAGAGCAGTGATATGCAAAATAAAACCAGGTGCAGTGGTGCATGCCTGTAATCCTAGCACTCTGGGAGGCTGAGACTGGAGGATTGCTTGAGCTCAGGAGTTCAAGACCAACCTGAGCAAGAGGAAAACCCTATCTCTAAACGTAGCGGGGCATTGTGGTGGGCGACTGTAATCCCAGCTTCTTGGGAGGCTGAGGAAAGAGGATCCCTTGAGCCTAAAAGTTTGAGGTTGTTGTGAGTGATGAGGCCACAGCACTCTAGCCTGGTTGACAGAGTGAGGCTCTGTCTCAAAAAAGTAAAAAAATATAGCCAAAACAACGGGCAGTAATGAATGCTACATTTACAATGCCCTGCGGACAAAGAAACAAGAGCATGGAATCTGGGGAATGGATATCGAATCTGTAGAAAACACAACAATCACATTCAATGTCATTGTCATCACAGCTTTCCCAGATGTTCTCGAGAATTTTTTTCCAATGGCTCCTGTAAACAAATGGTGCATGTGTATACATCTCAGGGTGTGACTGATGCCCATGACGTAGGAGAAGTCGTAGATCATCCAACCCGGGCATGACACCCTTGTAAAACTTACAAGCCAGACCTGGGTGAACACACAGCTCTAGTATCCACTTGCTGGGGGACAGTGGGCCATGTATTTCACTGCATAGACACAGAACGAGAGAATGATTTTAAGGATGAAAGTGGTTATCAGTGCAAAGTGTCCAACACAGATACAAGCAAATAATCATTACTCAACATGTTCAATTAACCTGATTCTTATATGAAGTAGACACATTTACATAACAATTCGTTGGAAATGTGACAACTCAGTTGCATCAGCTCAATAACTCTAAAGTCCCACATTACGAGTTAATTAGACACATCTTGGAAGCTCTCTTATGCTATAACCTCCATGAGGATAGGAATGCTTTCCTAATTTAACATTCGATCACCAACATAAATTACAATACCCAGTACACAGTAAGCAATCTATAAATAAGACAGAATGCTGAAAATAAGCAATGCATTGGACTGAGTAAAAATATCAATATATTTGACTACAGCTTTTACTCGTGTGTGTATGTAAAGGAGGCTTCAAAAGAAGTTTTTGAGTGCATATTCTAACTCAAAATTCATATTCTGCTCCAATGACAGAACACTGAAGAATGATGTCACTTTTGCTTAAAAACAACAAATCAAATTTAAAATTTTGTGTTCCAAATTTATAACTTCTATAAGTTATCATGTACCATCAGATATGTGGTGGACATTTGTTGTTTTCCTATTCATTCCTTTTCCCTCATCTGAATGTGTCAACCAAAATTTCCTCCCCCTGTCTCAGTCTAGACCATTTAGGAACTAATCCCCTAACCCCATCCAGCCCAGTGACTCAGATCCAACCAATGAGAATACAACAGTAGCCTGACCACCTGATTGGCTCAGAGATGAGCACAAGAGCAGCCTGACCACCTGATTGGCTCAGAGATGAGCACAAGAGCAGCCTGGCCACCTGATTGGCACAGAGATGAGCACGTGACTGGCGGTCCCTGGACTCAGGCTAAACTATCGAAACAATAGATTTATCTCCCAGCTGAGATTGCCACATCTAAGACACATGCCTAAAGATACCAGAGCTCATCCTGCCGCCACAAGCACTCACTTGAGAATCCAGGCAGTCAGAGAAAAGCAGCTCAGATGGTAAGATAGAGCGATTTCAGGATCCAGCTATGGCTATTAAGTGAACTAATAAATTCTTTCCTTCATTTGCTTAGGCGAGTTTCAATGTGTGTTTTTCTCAAACAGCCAAGAATCATGTCTAGCAAAAATACCACATCAAATGCACCAAGGGTTTAAGAAAATATGATAGGAGAAAAATATAAAATTGGGACAATTGCATCATTATTTTTCTAGGCATTATTCCTCACTTTTTAAGAACAACTAATATTAGTTGAGTACAGTCAATGTTTATGAGGTCCTAGTACCTGTGGGGCTTTGGGTGGGATTCTAGCACAGCCATGCTCTGGGCTAGTAATTGACTTTGAGGGTTGACACACAGAAGAAATACCAGGGCACGTGAGTAAGTGGGTTTTCTTTCAAAGGGCTATTAAGTTGGCTTTCCTCGAGTCTGGCATAAAGCACTCAAGTGACTCCAAATGCTTTTATTAAAAAGTGAATTAAAGGTTAGAGGTGAATTTCTCTTAGTCCTTAATTTCCTGCCTGTGTGTCAAGAGTAGGGGGAGGAACAGGATGTGTAACACACCACGTGTGGACCCACAATGGCTGCCAGGGCTGGCTGCACCCCAGGGCCTGGCCAGCTGGGTCTGTTAGGGATGGTACCACATTGCCAGGGAGGACTGTCTATTATTGTCAGGAAAAGGATGCTAGTTGAAGGAGAGATGTAAAAAAAAACAAGATTTATAATTTAAACAGATGAGTTGTAAGAGTGAGAAACAAATGCTGAGATGTCATTAAGCACAGGAGAATGAGGACAAAGAAGAAAAATTCTAATCTCACATACCATTTAGAGGCTTTATTCTATTATTATATGTCTTTAAAACACTCGCATGCCACTAGGTCCTGGTCTAAAGTCTGGATTATAACAAGGAATCGAGCTAATTAGGGAACCTCTTGTACTGGCGATGTGTGTAAAACACAGAAAATTACAAATGCTCTGAGCCCCACTTTCCTCATCATACAATTAGAATATTAACCTCTACCTTTAGAATGGTGCGGGTAAGAGTCCTGGGTGATGACATGGGTAAGAATCCTTAAGAAAGTCCTGTGCAGACGAGAAACACAGCAGATACAGGTTTGCATTCTTTCTCTTCTCTGTTTCACATAATTCAGTAAATTTATCAGGATACTCTAATGGAGGAAGGGGCTGGACTGGGACAGACACTTGATTGGCAGCAGAGAGCTGAATCTACCATACATCTGCCTGACAGATGGTTTCCTCCATTACAGATCAGCCCTTTTAATCTTTAGAATAAGCATAATCATTATTGCCATGTCTACTTCACACATTATTAAAAAATCAAATGAATCAACGAGTTAAGAAATGCTTTGGAATTGAACATTTGTCTTATATACATAGATATTTAATACACACACATTGAATGCACATACAGATGTGTGTGCATATATGCACAGATAGATGTATATAGTTTTATGTACATGGCATAAGAGTTGGACAAGACATAAAAACTTTTACAAATACTAAAAGTAGATTAGAGAGTGACACCAGTCAGATGGCCAACAGGAAGGTCCTAGCACTCTTCCCCCTAATAAAAAAAAATCATCATCACTGGCAATAAATAATTGCATTTTGATTAAAATAACTAAAAAGAGAGAGGTCCAGAGAATAACAAAGAAGTAGCAGAAATCCTGTAGAACAGAGAAACCCAGATGGCCACATAGTGAAGGGAAGGAAAGACTTCGCCTCCACCATTCCTTTGCCCCATTTGAAATCAGCTCAGAACCTCAGAGTAAAAGTGGGCAGGAGGACCCCCCATCACCATCATGAACACCAGTGGTCTTCACAACCGGAGACTCCTGCACAGCTAAGGCAGCTTCAGAGTTCACACATGGAGCTATCCTATGAAGATTATGTCGATCAGTTGGATGAAAATATTTCAGTTTGTATATGAAGCCAGCATATTGTACCCCATGATTGCACTAATGTACACAGGTATGATTTAATTAAAAAAAAAAGAAAGAAAGAAAAGGAGCCAATACCATGCCTCAACCCACCTGTGGTCTGTGCTGCTCCTGAACTGTGCTATCTTGGAACCAACACCCTTGCTAGAGAATGCTTCCTGCAACAGGGACAAGAAGCCATTGCATTCCATAAAATTAAAGATAATATTGCCATAGGACCTCACAATTCCACACTTAGGTCTATACTCAAAAGAAATGAAACAACAGTCATGCAAACAAATACATGTACACATATATTGTTCATAGTAGCACTATTCCAAATAGTCAAAAGGCAGAAACACTCCAAAGAACCATCAATGGATGGAAAAATAAATAAATTTGAGTACATAATTGTCCCTCCATGTCCTGAGTTCCACATCCATGAATCAAAAATATGTTTTAAAAAATTGTGTCCGTACTGAGCATGTACATACTTTTTCCATCATCATCCCCTAAATAATACAGTATAGCAAGTATTTACATAGCACTTACATTGTAGTAGGTATCATAGGTCAACTAGAGATAATTTAAAGTGTAAAAGAGGATATGCATAGGTTATATGCAAATACTATAACACTTTAAATCAGGGACTTAAGTATCCACAAATTTTGGTATCATTGAGGGTCCTGGAATCAATCCCCCATGGATATACAGAGATGACCGTATACACAAATGGCCTTTATTCAGGTATAAAAAGGAATGAAATGCTGAAACACGCTACAATGTGAATGGACCTTGACAACATTGTGCTGTATGAAACAAATGGTCTACGCAAACAGCCACACGTATGTGATTCCTTTTATATGAGATATTCAGAGTAAATTAATCCATACAGAACGAAGACTGGTGGTTGCCAGGGCCTGAGGGATGTCCTAATGGGGAGAAACTGCTTAATGGGTAAAGTGATTGATGTAATGTTTTAGAACTTAAGAGAAGGGACAGTTCCACAACACTGTAGATGTACTAAATGCCACAAAATTGTCCACTTTAAAATGGTTAATATTGTTAAATGAATTTCACCAGAACAAATTAGTTTCTAAATAAATTGATAACCTAAATAACCTAAAGAAAGGTGTGTTGAAGAATTTTTCTGCATCTAAATAGTTTTTGTAAGAAAATACAGTAGTCATTCCATAATTTTTAAATAAACTAGTAAATGTACCAGTAAATTAATTAATAGTATAATCTTGAAAAAATAATCTATTATAAGGAAAACAGAAAAGATTCCAAGTAAATTTTTAGGCAACATAGAAGAATTATTGCCAATGATATCATTTCTGTGCATAAAACCATTGCCAAGTGAAACAAAAAAAATTAAAACTATCCATAAATTTTTCAAGATAGCATGTAATTCTATGATATAATGGTGAGGTTTTCCAAAGTATGCTACTTGTTTATTTCATTTTGTTCCTGTCTCTACTGAGGAATGTTTTTTCTTAAAATTAAAACTAGCTACCCGCTATTTAAAGAATACTAAGTGAAACATGAATCTCAGCTCCAAAGCTCAGCCAGCTGAGAAATTAACATTGAAAAAACTTAAAATTAATTTTATTATTGCAAAACCACAACTGATAACCATTCTAAGTTTGCTTATAATTTTTGAAATTTGTTTATATTGACCAGTTATTTTATTTATTGTATTTTGAGTTTAAATTTTTTATAAAAATTTTGCATTCTTGAAAAGAATACTATTCAATAATCAACAAAAATTGGCCCATGTGTGTGTATCAGTGAGAATCTAACCTGACAGGTTCTAACAGAAATTACCCTATGTGTCTAAACTAGAAAGATTTGACTTGAGGAACTGGTTATGTATGTGTTGAAGGAGCACAAAGGTACACAGGGTACCATGAAGCACCCCAGAGGTTGGCCCCAGTGGGAAGTTGTTACCACTTCTAGTCTAGAAGAGCAAAGGGAAATGCCCAAGAGCCCCCTGGCTGAAGCTGGAGCCATCATGGGTCAAAGGCAATGGAAAAAGTAAATTCTCAGCCTGAGATACCCCCAAGACACAGAGCAGAAGAACCCTCTTTCCTTGGCATACACATAGTGCATCACATTGCAAAAGCCCTGCCAGAAGCTCACTCATTGATACAGGAGCCTAAGAAGCAGAGAGTTCAGGGGCCAGGACCCTGGGCTGCAGCATAAAGGCAAGCAGGGAAGAGCAAGGAAGGATCTGAGGGCAAGAAGATGAAGGATCCAATAGCACATGAACTAGGGACATACAGTAATTTCTATTTGGTCTCTGTCCTCAGGGTCTTACCATCTACTTTGGAAAAGAGACCATAGAGTGTACTCATGAATATTTCCACAGATACTTAAAACACCACTTTACATACATTACTTCCATTATTGACATGAAGGAGGGACAGCTTGGAGAGATGCCAGGAAGTGAAGCACCATGATCTTTGACCCCTTCCTCTCCACCAGATCCCTCAATCACACCATCGTGTAGTCTGGTCCATTTTAATTGCTTTTTTCTGTTTGTTTTGGTTTTTTGTTTGTTTTTTTATTTATTTTTTATTATTATTAAATCAGAGCTGTGTACTTTAGTGCAATCAAGAGGTACAAGGTGCTGGTTTCATATACAATCTGAACTATTTTCATCAAACTGATTAATATAGCCTTCATGTCATTTTCTTAGCTATTGTATGAAAACATTTGTATTCTGTATAGAGTAAGGTTCGCTTGTACCCTTCTAAGATGCACCATAGGTGTGGCCCCACAAATTACCCTCCCTCCACCCAGCCTTGCCCTTCCCTTCACCACCTTTGTCACTTTCTCCATATTCTTGTGCTATAATTGGGTTATAGCCTTCATATGAAAGCTATGAATTAGCTTCATAGTAGGGCTGAGTACATTGGATACATTCTTGAGATACTTTGCTAAGAAGAATGTGTTCCAGCTCCATCCATGTAAACATGAAAGAGGTAAAGTCTCCATCTTTCTTTAAGGCTGTGTGATATTCCATGGTGTACATATACCACAATTTATTAATCCATTCACAAGTCTATGGGCACTTGGGCTTCTTCCATGAC
>CAUYON010156005.1:0-24999 GCA_963573935.1 Arctocebus calabarensis
TGGATCAATGGGCATTTGGGCTTCTTCCACGACTTAGCAATTATGAATTGGGCTGCAATAAACATTCTGGTACAAATATCTTTATTATGATGTGATTTTTGGTCTTCTGGATATATACCTAATAAAGGAATTATAGGATCAAATGGCAGATCTATTTTTAGATCTCTACGTATTCTCCAAATATCGTTCCAAAAGGAATATATTAGTTTGCATTCCCACCAGCAATGTAGAAGTGTTCCCTTTTCTCCACATCCACGCCAACATCTCTGGTTTGGGGATTTTGTTATGTGGGCTAATCTTACTGGAGTTAGATGATATCTCAAACTAGTTTTGATTTGCATTTCTCTGATCATTAATCATGGGGTGGAATCAATGGAAAAGCTCTGGAAACATGAACAACCAGACTAGGTCAACCTCCCCCCCCAAGGAATAATTTGGCGGACACAAGTGAGGATCCTATGTGTAAACAGATGGCTGAGATGTCAGAAATCGAATTCAGAATTTGGATTGCAAATGAAACACATTCTTATTAAAGTATCATGAGAATGGAAAAGCAAGTCTCCAATGTACTCAATACTAATGTGAAACCAACAGATAAATAACTATATGCCCACACAGAAGAAAAATACAGTCACACGAGTAGGAGGGGAAGGTGGAAGAGGGGAGTAGGGAGGGGGATTGGTAAGCTCTCACCTAATGGGCACAATGCCTGGGTGAAGGGTTCAACTACAACGGGGACATTACCTAACAAACACAAACAATGTAATCTAATAATTTGCATCCTCGTATTAATCCGAAATTTTAAATTATGTACATAAGTTGAGCATTTACTAAGTACAGGGCACCTCTTCAAGATGGTTTTAAGTACATTTTCTCATTTACTTTAGTATATTTTCTTATCTTTATTTATTTGTTAGTGAAAAAAGGATAACAGTAATATCTAACTCCTATAGCTGTTTTGATGATTAAGGAAAAGTCATATACATGTAGTGATTTGGTAAACCTTAAAAATACAGTAGACCCTCCATAGTTGACCACCTCCCAGTTTCACGGACCGGACACTCATCTCATGTACGCCTCAGTACAGTAGGCCTAGTTCCTTATATTGACCACCTCTGTATGTTGACCAGTTTGTTACAGTCCCTTGGGTGGTCAGCTTATAGAGGTTCTACTACAGTAGTTTTCTAATAAATATGACTTTTAACTTTTTTTAACAAATCTAAAATGTTATGGTCATTTTTTTTAGCCCCCATCTACTATGGCTGTTACAGGTTGATCACCTTATGCCTGTTAGAAACTCTCTTAGCAAAAAGGTGAAAGATAAAAGTGTTGTGGGTGGCACAGTGGCTTAGGACTGTAATCCTAGCACTTCAGTAGACTGAGGCAGGAAGAATCCTTGTGGCCAAGAGTTCAAGACCAGCCTGAGCAAGAGTAAGACCCTGTCTCTGTGGAAAATAGAAGAATCAGTCAGGCATGGAGGCACACACTGGTAGCCCCAGCTACTTAGGAGGCTGGAGCAGGAAGATCATTTGGGCTCAGGAGTTTGAGGCTGCTGTGAGCTATGATAATACCACTGCACTGCAGCCTGGGGGACAAAGCAAGACTGTCTCAAAAAACAAAACAAAATAAAACAAGTGCTTACAAAGACATGGAGAAAAGGGATCCTTTGCACACTATTGGAGGGAATGTAAATTGGTATAGTCATTATAGAAAATAGTATGGATATTCCTCAAAAAATTAAAAATAGAACTCCCATGTGGTTCAGCAATCCCACTTCTGGGTATATCTCCAAAGGAAATGAAATCAGTATGTCGAAGAGATATCTGCCTTCCCATTTTTGTTGCAGCACTATTCACAATTGCCAAGAGATGGAATCAACCTAAGGGTCCATCAACAGATGAATGGATAAAAAAAATGCAGTACATATCCACAGTGAAATATTATTTAGCCTTAAAAAAAGGAATTTTGTCATTTGCAATAACATGGATGAACCTGGAGGATATTTTACTAAGTAAAATAAGCCACAGAAAGAAAAATAATGTATAGCCTCACTTATCTGTGGAATACAAAAGCGAAATTAAGAAAACCAGGGTAGAATGGTGGTTATCAGGAGCAAGGTGGTAGAGGAAATGGGAAGATGTTGCTCAAAGGATACAAAATTTCAGTTAGGAGAAAAAAGTTCAAGTTATCTATTGTACAACACAGGCACTCCAGAGATAGTAAATGAGCATATTTGAATTCTATTCAAATTAGTGAAAACAGTGATGAGCAAGTTTGTGGGACAGTAGTTTGTAGTCACTAAATGTCAGTTAACACCAATTAGTGTGAAGAGAAAGGAACAAAAATATTAGGTTTATTTTTAAGCTCCAAAGAATTAATTTTATAGCTAATACAAAAAAACCTAATCAATATACCAAAGGCATGAACAAAAGTAGAAAGATAAGAGTCAAAATTTAAAGGTTTTTTTTTAGTGCAGAAGGAATAATTTTACAGCAAATAAATGAAAATTTGATGAACAAATGAAAAGTTAAACACACACAAAAAGTTGTTTTTATTGTTTGGAATTCATTCAGAGTACAAAGAATTAGGTTACACTGATTGCATTTGTTAGGTAAAGTACCTCTTATAATTGTGTCTCGCCCCCAAGGGGTTTGCCAGGCACTGTAACCCCGCATTCCCTTGCCTCCTCCCCTTTCCCCATTCACTCCCCTAACCCTTCTTGAATTAGATCATCTGCTGCCTTCATATTAGAATTGAGTACATTGGATTCTTTCTTCTCCATTCTTGTGTTACTTTACTAAGAAGAATGTGTTCCATCTCAATCCAAAGTCTCCATCTCAAAAAAGAAAAGAGACTTTAGATCCATAATCAAATGTAATGTGTAGACTTTGGTAGATTTTCACTCAAGCCAACCATAAAAGATATTTTGGGGAAAATCAGGATAATCTGGGGATTAAATGATAATATGGAATTACCATTAACTTTGTTAAGTGTGATGACAGTATTGGGGTTATATAAGGAAATTTCCCAAATCTACAGGGAGACACAATAAAATATTTAGGGAGTGAAATGTCATGATGTGTGGTATCTACTTAAAATATTTCAACTAAGAAAATCACATCAATGAGACAAATCACAAAATGTTAATAATTGATGGGGGTACAGTATACTATTCTATTGTTATAAATATTGAAAATTTTTTCTTTATTTAAAAAAAGGAAAGAGAGTCTGATAAAATATCCAGACCATCCATAGAATTGTAATAAGTTGGTTGTCTGAGTCAAAGAAGGAGGAAATGGCCAAGACCAAGTTTGTGTTAAGGTCACAGATGTTCTTCATGCCACTCTTGTGGGACAAATTATGAAACATAGGCAAGATGAGTACATTTCTCAAATTTTACTGGCAAACTACCAACATTCCCCACAAGGGAGCTAAAGTCAGGGATGGCAGAAGGGGATGGTGAGACCGCTTCAGTGCTGCACTAAGGTACTGAGGAGAGTCAACACCGGCCACCCGCTGTCCCTTACCTGGACTCACACCATCTTGGGGCCAATGATCTCGTTAGGGTCCATTCAAAGATAAGATGCATTTTGTTATCACTCATCTATGAAGGAGTACTTATGAAAACCCTCATATTGTGGGTTACTCTTTCAATTATTATTTTGAACAACAAAGTACTATGTGAAAGAAGATATCTCAATAATTGTAAATTTTAGTGGAAGTCAATGACAAAAATCCTTTCCAAAAGAGAAAAAAAATGTAAAATGGTAATCACTCCTAGGGGAATGAGTTGAAAGTTTAAGCATAGTATTTGGTTGTAAATAAACCTCTAATTTTAAAGATCACTTGCAAAGGCAAGTGGCTAAGTGGTTACTTGGTGAATATACATTTTCACCTGTATGAAATATGGAAATAGGTACTTGAAGCTGGCAATACAATTTTTAGAACACTATCAAATAGGGATCAAAAGAGAGCTCAGAAGGAGTGAAGATGATGTGCTTTGCAAAACGCATTCAGTGAGCTAAAAATGTCTCTAATGATGACAACCTTTCCAATGTCAAGGGATGTAGAGAGTTGAATATACATTATTTCATGAAATTGGAGAGGTACTCTTCAGAGAGAAGGCGAGAATGCTTCTGGGCAGGATGACCAAGAAGTTGAGAGATCTGAGAACAACTACTTTGAAGGTTAAAACCTGCAAGGTAAGGATCTAGCAGGGGTGTCCCACCTTTCTGCTGCATATTGGGAAGATTAAGAGTTGTCTTGGGCTATGTAGCAAATACACAAACATTAACAAAATCTGATGAGCAAAAGAAAAAGTCTGTGCATATTCTTCTTGATATTCAACAGCACAGATAAGCAAAACAGTCCTCAAATAATCTGCATGTGGCCCGCAGGGTTAGAGGTTAGACACCCCTGAATAGGATAAAGACCCCTATAAGGTAGGATGGTATATAATAAATGTCTCCAAGTATTTGAAGAGCAATTGTGTGGAAGGCAGAGTTGACTTATGTTTTTTAGAGAACAGAAGTTAAATGAATGGATGGAAATTATAGGGAAGCAGATGTTTGCTCAATAAAAGTGAGTAGTATATACCAATCAGATCTGCCCAACATTAAATATGAAAAGTCAGGTGTAAGTAAAGATTTTCCAACCAATTATAAGGAAGGAAGTTGAAGTAAGTTGCCTTTATGATTCTTTTAATGATTTGATTCTATTATTTTACCAATTGTCTGCAAGCAGGCAACAAACTTTATGATAACTGCCATTTATTCTTTTTGAGGTACAGTTGGCCTTCCATATCTGTGGGTTCTGCATCCAACTGCAGATTAAAAATATTTAGGGGAAAAATAACCATAAATTATACACACACACACACACACACACACACATATATGAAAGCAATATAGTATAATAATGATTTATACAGCATTTACATTGTATTAGGTATTATAAGTAATCCAGAGGCGATTTAAGTATATGAGAAGACGTGCATAGGACATATGCAAATATTACACCATTTGATAGAAGGAATTTGAGCATCTGTGGAGTTTGATATCCTGGGACCAATATCCTATGGATATCAAGGGACCCCTGGACTCTTTTTATTTATTACATATTTTTTAATTGGTTGTTTTGGTGAATCCATTGAGTTCTGTGGATAATAAAACATACATAAAAATAATGATAAAAGCTGGGTGGCGCCTGTGGCTCAATGAGTATGGCACCCTCAACGAGGGTGGCAGGTTCAAATGCAGCCCCGGCCAAACTGCAACAAAAAAATAGCCGGGCGTTATGGTGGGTGCCTGTAGTCCCAGCTACTCGGGAGGCTGAGGCAAGAGAATCGCCTAAGCCCAGGAGTTGGAGGTTGCTGTGAGCTGTGATGCCACAGTACTGTACTAAGGGTGATAAAGTAAGACTCTGTCTCTAAAAAAAAAATTTTTTTTTTAAATAATGATAAAAGTTTATGATGAAAAAAGGTCACATATACATGTTAACATGTACCATAACATGCATAACATGTGACTTGGCTGGGCTTTGTCATAAGGTTAAAGCAGATACACATAAGTAATGAGGATATGATCCAGTTACAATTTTCATCTTCTTTTTCTAGGGCGTATCTTAATTATCTTGTCTCTGGGCCAGGGTATCTGCCTGTCCAGGAATAAACTGACTCATCCATAGTAAAGATATGAGTCAAATATTTTGGCTTTGCTCTGAAGCCTTTCTTGGCATGGACACAAAACACTGGGTCTTTGTCTTCCAATTTCCCAGCCTGTTCTATCAAATCTTCTCAAAAGCTATTAGATAAAGAATGAACAAGGGGAATAATCTGATAGGCCTTCCAAACGCTATACCCACAAAGCAGCACTATAATTACGTAAAACATTCTATCCTTGATCACAAGGAGATTAGTCAACAGCATGAAGTCATCAGTTTGAATGCAACCCAGCACAGAAAAACAATTCCAGAATTAGAAGCACTAATGAGATATGAAGAATTATAAGCTTACCAAGTATAGTGGAGGAAAAATCAAAAAATACTATTGCAGTACAATGATACTTACTGATAGGTAAAGCATTAAACTGAAATAATCACATTTAATGAAGTCACCCTCAAGCAGCTTTTAAAAATCACAAACTGAAACTGTATGAACCACTCAGAAATTTTTCCTCAAATAATCTGAAGATAAAAGTTTTCTCAGTTCCAATGTGAGAAGCTGACCTGAGATTGTTGGAAAAGGATGCTTTTCTCTGGGTCAATGCCACAGGCGAGAAGAGCAGCTGTCATGTCCAGGATGCTCTGCCGGAGGGTGGTGGGGTCCTGGGGCACAGTGATGGAGTGGAGGTCCACGATGCTGAACAGCACAGAGCCATATTCATCCTGCAGCCTCGCCCAGCTCTCAATGGCTCCCAGGTAATTACCCAGGTGGGGGACTCCTGTGGGTTGAATGCCAGAAAAGACTCGCTTCACGCTTTCTTCCTGGAGCAAAAGAGAACAAACATACTTGCTTTTGAGCGGCGAATCCACAAATTCTGTGCCCACCTTGCCATATCTGTGACAGCTAGTCCTATTTTGTAAACTGCAATCTGACAGCCATTTATGCCTACTCTGTGCAAACCACAATGCTAAGAGCCATGAGGAACAGAAAATGATATTAAAAATATTTTTACACTCAAAAGCTTATAACCACAGAGACACATAAAAAGGTCTGAATCCTGAAGAGACTATAATCTAATTGGAGATGGAGGATAAATTTATGAAAATATAATTAAAGGTACAATGCGACAGTACAGTTGTGATCAATTTGGGAAAGTCCTCAGAGTTACTAAACATAAAGAAAATGGAAAATTGCAGCTAAACGTACCTTTATTTATAAAATTTCATTATGAAATGTTACAAAGAGATGGCCAACATGATGAGATTTTGTAAAATTTGTAATGAATGTTTTGAAAATAAAGGTACATTTATCTACAATTTCCCATTTCCATATGTCTGGTGACCTTTGGGACACCCTAGAGTGGGTGCAGGCAGGAGTTGCCAAGAGGAAAAGAGGTTCTGGTGATCAGAAAGAAAGGCTTCAGACACAGAATCAAATTTCACTGAGGAATAAAGAGGCCTCAAGGGTTTGTCATGTGATTTCCTTTATTTTACAGTTAAGGAAATGAAAGCCTTAGCATTAGAGCTAAAGGCTACTGCTGTTTACTTAAAAAAAAAAAAAAAAGTGCTCATCCTACAATTACTGTGCAAGGTCTTGAGCTAGAAGTTAGGCAGCATATACTCCATGTCTAATATTTCTTATTGATAAAGGTATTTAATTTTTCTGTGCTTTGGTTTCCTTTTACTTTTGATAAAATTATATTTGGGCTTTCATTTCTTCAAAAGGAGATTTGAACTCTGTATAATTATTTAAATTATAAAACATTGTTGTCAAATGTGGTCTGACCATAAAAAGGCCATAAAAGGAATGAAGTGCTGGTATGTGAGTGAAGCAGCATGAGTGAACCCTGGAAACATCACGCTATGTGAAAGAAGCCAGGTGCACTGGGCCACCTATTATATGATCCCACTTACATCAAATGTCCAGAAGCGGCAAATCCACAGGGATAGAAAGCAAATTAGCGGTTTCCAGGGCTAGGAAGAGGGAGGAGTGGGTAGTGGCTATGAATACGCATGGGATTCCACTTTGGAAACATGAAAATGTTCTGGACCTAGATTGCATGACATTGTCAATGTAATCAGCATCACTACAGTAATGATAAATTTGTGTCACGTGTATTTTGCCACAATAAAAAAAAAAAAGAAAAAAACATTTTTGTCATGGTCATGTTTTCCTTTTGGTTTTTACTTTCTAATATTGAAATTATAATAGGAAAATTAAAAGAAAAAATGCAATACAGGGTTAAAAATATTATTTCCCACTGAGTTATTTTATATTCTATAGGGAAAAACCAAAATTAAATATGTATTAGTGCCCTATAACTAAAAGGTTCTGAAGAAATGAAATGCATCACTGTCATTTTTAGCCACCATTAGAACAATATATTAATAATAGTAGCCATAATTTACCAACTACTATGTTGCAGGCATTTATACTGAGTGATTTTCATACATTAATGTATTTAATCCTTATAATACCAAATACAGTAGAAATTTATTACTTCCAAATTACAGATGACAGCTCTGAGGCTCATAAATCTTGACAGATTGCCTTTGGGCACACAGCTACTAAGTGGTGCACTTGAGATTACAAATCAGGTACCTCTGACTTCAAAGTCCACATGTTCTCTCCATTAGCTACCATGTTTTGCTATTTTACTTCTTCTGCTATGAATAGCCCATTCAATTTATTTTGCCTATTTTTCTCAGACTATCTTGTCTTTTATTGATTTAAGAAAGATACTAATATTTTGCCAATTACGTATAGAGCAAATATATTGTTTCATTTATTTGTCTTCATTTTACATTATCTTTTGATAAAGAGAGAAGTTCTTAATTTTACCAAATATTTAATTTTGACTACCAATTATGGTATCATAAAGGAAACCTTTTAATATTCTGAGGTCATGAAAATATGTTTATGTATATGTATATAGGCACACACATCTACACATGTATAAAGCATGTGCTCACATGTGTGTGTGCTTTAAAGTGTCATCTTTCACATTTAGGTCTGTATCCACTGGAGTTTCTTGCACATGGTGTAAGGTTAGCATCCCACTTATTTACCTTTTCCTAGATGAAGATCTGATTTTTCTGGTTCCATTTATTGAAGATTGTCTCTTTGCACTGCTTTGAAATGCCGTCTCTATCATAAATCAAGGATTCCTGTATGAAGAATCTGGTAAGGATCTGGACTTTCAATTCAGACCCATTAGTCCATTGGTCTATATCTGTAGTAATATTACATTGCTTTTTACATTAGTCTTGGAAACTAATAGAGAGTGAGTCTTCCCCCCTTCTTTTTTTTCAAGGGTATCTCACCCATCCCTGGCCTTCTGTACTTCTTAATACACTTTAGAATCATCTCATCAAGTCCCAAGAGAAAAAAAAACCCCTGTGGAGGGTCTTGACTGGGATACACTGAGTTACAGATTGCTTTGGGAAGAGCAGACATTTTTATACTATTGGGTCCTCCTGTCTAGGAAACCACAAAGCATATTTATTCTTTGTCTTTATACATAACACTAGCTCCTGACAGCTAATCTACTTTAGGTATGTGAGTGCCAAGACTACTTAAGTTTTTTCCTTTACTTTCCCCAAGAATTCCAAATCCTACAAATTACAATCTATTTCCTTCTCTATTACTAAGATGACAGCCCTGAAATAGATGCTACGTCATAGTTTGGTGGCCCAGAAATGCATTTGATCCAAGCACTCAGGAGGACACCTGCAAGATTTGTGGCCCTGAGGATGTAAGAAATACCTTTTAGGTAACTGAGAACAAATATAATCTTACTATGCAAAATCATAACATACACACAAAATAGGCCTTCAGATGAATAAATCCCCAAACAATTTAGAAACAATATTTCAGAAATAGTTTCTGGTTAAGAATTGAGACAAAAGAAAGAGAGAGAAGAAAGCACAGAATGAGTACATGATATTGAGGCTTCCTCCAGGACCCAGGGATCTTCCCAGCTCTGGGCTCCTGATATGGGAATGAGCAAAGAAGTTTTCAGCGTAGTAAAAAATGATTAATGGGCTTTAGAGACTGATTGATGAAGAGAGAAAGCAAAGCAGAAAAACGAATTCCGAACTTAATAAATGGAAAGGAAAAATAAAGTCCATCCAGAAATACTTGACCTCGGAAGAAGAAAGACTGTTTATGGTAATTTAAAGGGTTATGAAGACAAGGAATAGTAAGTTGAAAAAAAAGAACACGCGTATTTCCATATAAATTCCTCCATGGTCAAACTCAGAAATTATTCCCTAGGAGAAATGGAAAAAACAAATTCTTGAGAAAATTAGAACATAATAGCACCAGAGGAGAGACTGTGGGAAAAAGTATTGTGCCCAGTGGGGAAATGGGTTAGACATGATCTAATACATCTTTTCCATTCTCTAGTTGCTAAGATTCTGTACATCGGTGCTGAGGGAATGGTATTATCGACAAATAAGAGCAACAAGAAATGTTTTGTTCAATTTCCAAAAAGCTATTAAAAAAATACAGCCTCTAAATGGGAACTGGATTCCTGGTCTTAAAAAATATACAGAGAGCCTCCTGCTCTTCTGCACTGAGTTTATGTTCCTGTCTGCTCCCCTGCAGGAGCCAGCAGGTGGTCCTTGGCATGGCAGGGGAGACATGCCTGGTAGTGAAGTCACAGGGTTGGAATGCGGAGTTTGGGTGGTGGGAGGATGGGGGTTCTGTGTTCAAAAGCACTAGAAATGGAAAAGAATGAAAATGAAAGAATGGGCTTCCCATGGGTTTGGACAGGAGACAAACCACAAAGAAAACAGCTTCAGGGCTGGCCCACAGGCGTTCATTCTGGGGCAGACTAGAGCCTCAAGCTACAATTCCATCCTGGAGCTGGAGCACACGGGATAAAAAAGGAGCATTTTACAAAATAGGTCTTCATTTTTATTTCAGGTATATTTCCTTAACAAATGCCACTACCAACCTATACGTTTATTGGCTAATTTTGTACAGAACTAACACTACCATGGGCAATTTCAGCCCTGGGATTTGATATACACCAGGAAAGAGGATGGGTGTTTGTTTGAATCAAAGGTAGAAAATACTTATTATAGTAATTTGACAGACACAGCTGAAAGTACTGAACATATCCAAAATTTATAATTATAAAATTAAATGAAATTTTAATCATCGCTTTCAAAAGCAATTGAAAGATCCCAAGATATTAATTTTGGCTAAAGACAATTTTTATAATTAACTAATGAAAGCTTCTGTCTTTAATCCCAAGTGAAGAGAGAAAATACGTCAATAGAAGGTTGCCTGCTACTTTAAAACACTTTTGACTTCAGGATGGTGGTGGGAAACGGAGACTTCAGTAAAGATTCCAAGACTCTTCCTACTAAGTCTTGCTTGTATGCAGCTGTAACGTCAATTGTTCATTGATAACCTTGTTTTAACTGCAGTCAGACATAAACCAAAAAGGTGGCTGTGACCAATGGCATTTTACCACACGTTGCAATTAACAAGTACTCCCAATAACATTACCAGACAATTGAGATAGAAATCCCTTTCTGGTTAAGTCTATTTTTCTTATTGTGTATAAATTAAAAATACTTTTTAAAACTCTCACTTCCTACCTCTCTTCAGTGTATCTTAAGTCTACCATTTTACATCACCCTATTTCAATCCTAGGCTCCTGAAATAAATCACAATTTTCTTGAAAATGTCTCTAGAAAACTCAGGACTTAAATGCCTCAGCTGGGAGAGCTGGGTGCTGCTGGAAACATGCCCTCTCCTCCAGAAAGTATGGAGAAACACCCACCCAGCACCAAGAAAAATGGGTTCATTTCTGCCTAGAAATGAAACCAAAGCTTAGTCCTGGGGGTCAATACAGTAAATATAAATCCAGTATAAGAGAAGGTAACTCTCATATCCCTCCAAATGAGAAACAGCTCATTTAGGCCAACAATTAAAACAGAAGGAAAAATTATTTTTATGAAGAAAAATAAAAACTGAGTGACAACCAATTAGGCCATAAATTTCTTAAGGACATATATAATATTCACTTAATATACATTTTCTGGTGAGTTTATTTTATTTACTTATTTATTATTTTTATTTTTATAATTTTGAGACAGTCTCACTATGTCGCCCTGGGTAGAGTGCTGTGGCGTCACAGCTCACAGCAACCTCAAACTCTTGGGCTTAAGCAATTCTCTTGCCTCAAACCTCCCAAGTAGCTGGGACTACAGATACCCACTACAACACCCAGCTATTTTTTGGTTGTACTTGTCATTGTTTGGAAAGCCAGGACTAGGTTTGAACCTGCTAGCTCCAGTGTATGTGGCTGGCGCCCTGGCTGCTGAGCTATAGGCGCTGAGCCTGTTTGGTGAGTTCGGAAGGAAAAAAGTTAACTTTTGAAAAGTTTCCTATAGGCTTATTAAAGTCATTTCCAAATTTCTTTTTTTACTGTTTTTTCCTTTTAGGTACCTACAGAAGTGAAAAATATTCATCTTTACTACAAAATCATTATCAAAGAGATGCTTCCTATCATATTGGAAATATTAATATTTTATTTTCATTTATTTATTTTATCTTTTTTTTTTTTTGGCCAGGGCTAGGTCTGAACCTACCATCTCTGGCACATGGGGCCAGCACACTACTCCGTTGAGCCACCGGTGTCACCTCTATCTTTTTTTTTTTTTAAAGACAGAATCTCATTATGTTGTTCAGGCTGGTCTTAAACTCCTAGCATCAAGCGATTCTCCCATTGTGGTCTTTCAAAGGGCTTGGATTATAGGCACGAGCTATTGTGCCTGGCCCCACTTCTGAATTTCAAGAGTTATGCCTCTATTTTCCCTACGAGCACTGTGCTACCCTTCCATCATGTGATGGAATGCTCTTGCAGAGGTATTTTCCTTCTAACAGTGACATTTAGCCATCAGAAACATGCCCTGGCCTTTTCACATCCCTCGTCTCCTTTAATGGGGGCAGGAAAGTGACTGTCATCATTTTCCAGGGAGAAACCCTGCAAAGTTAAATGACCCACACCGGGTCACAGGCAGGCGAGTTGGATCTGGATCTGAGCTCTCCCCACTGGACCTAAAGTTCTATCTTCCTTCCATCATACTGAGCTGCATTCCAGTTTAGAGCTTCTTGACATCAAGATGGGCCTGGCCTTTAAGTGTCCCCTCTCTGACCAAACCCCCCTCCCCAGCACACTTCCTCAGTACTAGGAGATGTTAAACAAAAAGCCAAAGGCACCAGCTAGTGGCACTGCGGGGACCAGAATTCAGAATTCCAGTGCCCTCCTGCACCAGATCACACAGTGTTCTTCCCGGGTAAACACTGTAACATAAAATGTAAATGTAATGTAAAAATTTACATTTCAAAGTAATAAACATGTGTGTTCCTAGAAGATTCATGTTGAAACTAAAGCCCCACTGTGGTGTATGTGGCCTTCTGGAAAGTAGTTAAGTCATGAGGGAGAGCCTGCTGTCCCTTCCTCAGCCAATTATCCCTAAACGCCAACCCTTGGGCAGCAGCTGGGAGATCTAGCTATCCATGCATGTCTGAAGCCTCAGACAGATGAGGCGGGATCTCACCTCCTGTGCACATGGTGAGGTATATAACACACCCCTGGGTGAGGGGCTCTTCTACAAATGGAACTTTATCCTGGAAGTGAGAATAATGGAACCTAAATATTATACCCTCATCTTAATTTGAACAAAGTTTAAAAAAAAAAAGTCTTAGACAGCTGCTAAATGCGGGAAGATTAGATTTCACTGGTTTTAAAATTTTCTTCTAGGTGTGCACGACTAATGTAGTATTAGCCATGCCCAATATATAGAATGGTCCAAAGAAGTTTGGAAGGTGGGTGGATAATAGGAGGGTCTGTGAGGGCGCCCCAGTAGCCTTCGCCTACTCTTTTGACCTCACTCCAGCCAACCACAAAGGGGGCTTCCCTGAGCACAGTTTAAAAGTCACTTGATTCAAGACATTTCCAAAGTCCTAATATTTTGTGGAAATTAAAACTGTCTTCCTCACAGTAGTGGAAAATATACAGGGGAAGAAAGGTCTTACAGAAAGTTTGCAGCAGAAGCACAAATACCACATACATGTACACTGACTTAGCACAACTCCCCTCCTTTCTTCCTGTGGGACAAGGTTCAGCTTTGTGGGGCAGTCAATGCCCTTTCCAGTCCTTCTCCAGTCACACCACATGGGGAGCTCACCTGGTCACCTGCCTACCTCAGACAGCTTGTTCCTCTCTCTGTTCATACTGTTCCACCATCTAGAATGCCCCTCACCCCCTTTTCTGCCTGGGGAACTCTCCTTGGTCTTCAAGCCCTACAATCCCTCTCTGACTCGAAATCTCTTACATACACTCCTTCCCACTACTAATACATAGACTCCTCACCATTAGTCCATCCGTCCGTCCTTCCTTCCTTCCTTCCTTCCTTCCTTCCTTCCTTCCCCTCTCCCTTCCTTCCTTCCCTCCTTCTTTCCTTCCTCCCTCCCATCCTTTCCTTTTCCTTTTCTTTGCTTCCTTCCTTTTCATTCTTTCTTTCTCCAGGCAGAGCAGACCCCTTCTGCATCAGCTCCTCATCACTGCACACATCTTGCTCAGTATCTCCACCTCCCACGTGAGGTCCTCTGCAGCAGGAGCTGTCTTTTTAGCCTTTTGCATCCCCAGTAAATAAGAGTAGATGGCACAGTGTCAAGTACGTTGTGGGAACCTAATAAATGTTAACTGAATGAATGACGAATCTTTTCTCTCCCACTTTGGCTCTAAATATAAATTTTAAATAACTATAAAGAAAATGAGTCAAATATTCCAGTTATAGGTAACTGCTAAATAAGTCATATTCTAAGAGTTTGTTTAAATATTAGTTTTCTGAAATTCAGAAAGTGAACTCTTCACATGATGGGTAAGCTCCTAGGAGACAGCCCATCAAAGCCCTTTGAGCCCATGATACTTCTGAAGAATTATTTTAGCAGCATGATTACAATAGTGCCTAAACACTATTCATAAAATTATTTCTGTGGAAAAATGAAATCCAAGTTCCATCTTCGGACACCAGAAACCTATCCAGTTGTGGCTCCAATTTTGAAGTAGAAGGGACTTAGGAGGAACAATTTTGTATGAAGAGGAGGTGGCACTTGCATATAGAATAAATTGTGTTTTATTTCGTTTTTTTAAGGTGAAGTCTTGCTCTGTCACTCAGGCTAGAGTGCAGAGGTGTGATCACAGCTCACTGTAACCTCGAATTCCAGGGCTCAAATGATCCTCCCGCCTCAGCTTCCCAAGTAGCAGAAACTACAGGTGTATACCTGCAGTAGCTAATTTTTAAAAAGTTTTTGTAATAATGGGGTCTCACTATGTTGCCCAGACTGGCTTCAAGGGATCCTCCTGCCCTGCCCTCCCAAAGTGCTGGGATTACAAGCATGAGCCATTGGGCTAGCTAAATTGTTTTTAATTAGATTGTATGATTACTTAGATTTCGGAAAACATGATAAAGCTCTTCCGGTATCTGCCCTTCCTAACACTGACGCTCCAAGTATGGACTGCACACCAACTGCCCTGGCCACCACCAGCGCAAAAGAAAAGAGCAGGAAGAGGTTGAGAGGAAGAGGTTAGAGCAAAGATTCTCAAATTGTGTTCCTGGTACCAGCAATATGACCACAACTACTTCCACAACTTGGGAAGTTATTAGAAATGCAAGTTATTGGGTCACACCACAGAAATACCAAGTTAGGAATTCCAAGGGTGGGGCTTATCCCAGGAGAAAAAAATGAGAAAAGTTTTACAATCTGTGCCTTAACATGCCTTCCCGGTGATTCTCCGCATGTTAGAGATGGAGAGGGGCTTTGGGTGCCAATAATCCATCCACAAAATTGACTTCGACTGCATAAAGTAAGGAGCAGATGAAGAGACTGTGAAGGAAAAAGAGGGGGCGCCTTCTAGGCCAGTGATTTCCAACCTTCTTTATCTCCTAGCACACTTCCTATAGTGAAACTTCCACAGCACACTTAAATTATGTTGTTAGAAAAAAGAGTGAAAGAAAGAATATACTTAGCATGCTTCGAACTTCTTCTGAAAATTATTTAATGAATGGTCTTTGAAAATTTTCGTGGCACAACTAAGACCCTCTCACGGCACACTGGTTGAAAATCACAGCTGTAGGTGGTTCTCAGCCTGAGCTACACAGTAATCACCTGGGAGCTTTACAAAATCCTGAGTCCTGGGCGGTGCCTGTGGCTCAAAGGGGCGCCGGCCCCATATACTGGAGGTGGAGCCCCGGCCAAAAAAATACTGCAAAAAAAAAAAAAAAATCCCAATTCCTGGATCCCCACCCCACCCCCCGAGATTCTGACTTAATCTATCTGGGCTTTGGTGCAGACCCTAGGAACTTTAAAATCTCCCCAGGTGATTTTAAGGGGGGAGGGAACCACTATTCTAAGGCAGTTACTACATAACTGTTTCCCAAAACTACCAACCTGCTGGTAAACACAGAAATACACACACAAATAAAAGACTAAGAAATCAGTAAAAAAAAAAAAAAATTACATTTCAAAGTGATAAAAACCCCTGACACAATGATCTACTCCTGTGTGGTCAGAGGCCCCTTTGGTTCTAAGCAGTTCAGAGATCACACTAAGCAGGTGACAAGGGCAGCAGGCTGTGCAGGTGACAGTCAGGACATTGCTGAGAATAGACACTTGTGACAAAGTAAGCACGCCATCTTCAACAGCCGGGCCGACTTACCCGCCAATGTCCAGTTGCATAAATCCTTACAACTCAGGGAGTCAAAAAGCACATATAGCCTGTACATCAACAAGAAAATAATCCCGCTAAGAAGTATTTAACATCAGAATCGTAATGGAGAGAAAACAAAATTATCTCTGCCTAGAATGTTCTTTTCTATCCATTTCTCTGCTTGGCAATCTCCCTAACTCCTCTGAAAATTCTCTCCTACCAGGAAGTCTGAATTCAACACTCCAGCAGCTATCGTGGGTCTCAGAGTTAGCTCAGTCATTTGACCAAACCTGGCCTGACAACAGATGGCCTTGACTAAGTGAGGCTGAGGTGCTAGAAATTCTTACATACGTACAATGTTTGAAACAATTCCATGACCATCTCAAGTGTTCTGACCCTTTGACAGTGTTCATTTCTTATAAGGTACTGCCCATACTCCAAAAGGTGAAAAACATTTCCAAAGTTATTTTCCTGCCATAAAGATAGATTCCAAAACAAGGAATCTCTTACAGGAATCTCTGTTATCGGACCTCTACTAGGTGAAATGAGTTTCGTTTTCCAGTCAACCCTGGCCTCCTTTCTCATCCAACCTGTAGACTGATACAATAAGGAGGGATTGCTCCAAGCACATCTGCATCAGCTCAGACCCTCCTGTCAACTTACTCAACTTTACAGTAACTTAGAAAGATGAGAAGGTCAAGCTGAAAAACAAGACAGCTAGTTCAGTTACTAAACATAGATAAGAAGCAGAATCTAGTGCCAGATTACCTAGATTCAAGTCCTTGCTCTATCATTTATGTGGCCTGGAACATCTACAAAGTGGAGGTAATGACAGCACCGACCTCATCGAGTGATGAAGAGGACTGTGATCAGTTTATCAGTATAACATACTTAGTGACTGGCATGTAGCAAGCTCTCGGTCATCTATCTGATCATTTATAGAAACCAAAATTGTGTTTTATTTTTATCCAGCCATTCAATGTAGAAATACACAACACAGGTGGTGATGTAGCCCAGTGGGTAGGGTGCCGGCCACATACACTGAGGTTGGCAGGTTCGAACCCGGCCCAGGCCAGCTAAAACAACAATGACAACTGCAACAAAAAAAAATAACAGGGCGTTGTGGAGGGCGCCTGTAGTCCCAACTACTTGGGAGGCTGAGGCAAGAGAATCGCTTGAGCCCAAGAGTTTGAGGTTGCTGTGAGCTGTAACGCCATGGCACTCTACCCAGGGCGATAGCTCAAGACTCTGTCTCAAAAAAAAAAGAAGAAGAAGAAGAAGAAATACACAACATGGTAGGATATCTGGTGTTCTCCACGTTTTTTTAAATTGCAAAAGAACTATAAGCAACTACTGTCCGTCAGTAGAGTAAATATTTAATAAATTATAGTTTTCTTTTTATATAACAGAATACTATGGAACAGATAAGAAGAATGTAGACACAGGTGAGTCCTGAGCACCAGCCCAGGGTAGAGGTGAGGAGCCCATCTCTGGACCAGAGCACGTGAGCCCACACCAGCTACCTGCGCACTAGCTGTGTTTCCTGTGCAAATCACAGCGCCCTCATCTGTAAAAAGGGAAGAATGACAGAGCCTCCTGAAGAACCAAGAACACGCTTCACCCACGGTGGCTCTGTATAAACATTTGTTAAATGGATAAATGCTGACAAGAAAGGCTAGATACACACCTAACTTACTAGTGGTTACAATGGGGAACTGAGAGTCACGACTCCCTTTTTGACGTTTTTATATTAACTTCTTTTTTTAAGGGCATGCACTTTTTCTGACACCAAATTTTAAAAATACATCTAGTTTTTCATCATATGGCATGATTAAATTAGTTGGCATGTAACTATAAGAATAGTTATACTACTCTATATTCTTACAGAATATAGACTATAACTACGAATATACTAATGAGAAGGTCAGTTATTATCATTGTCAATGATATGATAAAGACATTAAGAAAGTTAAGTGATTTATTAACCTCACTTATGAAGTTATTTGTAAAACAGAACTAGAATGGAAACAGGATCATGTAATCTATAGGACATGTGTTGAGGATTACACAGGGCTAATTCAAATTCCTTCTATGCCTAAAAGTACATTTCACAAATTATCAAACTTCTCAGAACCTCAGTTTTATTACCTGAAAAACAAGACTAATGATAATAATCTAATCTAATAATAAAGAGCTAAGGTTTATTGAGTGGTTACTGTGTAAGAGCTAGTAAACATATTATCTCATTTAATTCTCATAAAAACTCCCAGTTAGGCGGTACTCTCATCCTTGTTTTACACCAGAGGAAACTGAGGCACACAGAAGTTACGTGAGTAGTGCATAGCTAGTACCTACCACAGACAGGCCTCGAACCCAGGTAGATCAGCCTCAGCCATATACACTCCACGGAGGGATTAATCAGAAGATAGTGACAAACTCAAGAAATTACTTGCCTTTTCCCGTTAGGTCCACCAAGTAATGCTACATTCTAGGATATATAACCTAAAATCTAATTTTATGTCATAGTAAACTGCCGAGGAGATATACATCAAGATAATTGCTTGATGTACTTGTTTCATTGAGAAGTGGTGGCCCATGCCAGGGCAGGTGACAAGGACAGTGGTTCTTATTCATCTGGGGAGCAGCTTCAGTGCTAATTCTAAACACAGGTGGTGAGAGAGACAGCCAACAGGAAGGGGAAGGAACCACTGCTGACACGTGCGTCTGGGAAGATGGATGGTTTCCCTCTCTCCTTCTCCCCAATGTGTCGGCCGGGGGGCAGAGACAGCAGCCGCTGTGCTGGGGACAGTAAAACACACAGCACAGTGTCTGCCTGGCTGCTACGCTGATTAATGAGGCCAGAATGACACAGAAAACAGGCGGTGCTTTGCAAGGAGAATTCACAGGCATTTCTTTCTTTAATGATTTCAACAAAAGCAGTTCCCATAAACCACCAGGCTGGAACTGGAATACCCTGTGGTTAGAGGGACACAGGGGTGTATTCCGGGGGATGCACAAAGCAAAGGGCGAGGGTGCCCGGAGAGTTTGTAATGAAGTAAATTCACTTCTGACCTGCTGGGTACAAACTTATGAATTCCTTTCCTCTATCTACGTGGCCCCCAAATCTCTCCAAATTCCAGGTAAGATAGTTACTCATCTAACTTAACACTGAAAGGGCATGAGCGTGTGGCGTCACACAGACTCGGACCCTGGTAGCGCTCTCTTACTTTTTAGGGCTAGTAGGTAGTATTATTAATTCTTCATGTTTTACCATGGCTATGTAATTAAAATGGTATTACCTTTATCGAGAAAAGATGAATTTTTAACATCAAATATTATTTGCAGTACTTACTATCAACTACCTAATGGATATCATCATTGGGATTTCCCACCAGCATCTCTAGATAAATATTGATACTTTATCCAAAACTAAATCTACTGACTCATGACCTGTGGGTCCACCCCCCCCAAATCTGCTCTGTTTTTTTTATTCTCCATCCTGGCTAATGACACAGCCATCTACCCAGTCTCTCAATCTTAAGAGTCATCTGTGGTCCTTTCTCTCCCTCACCAGATTCTGTGTATTCAAATCCTGCCTCCAGCAAAAACTGGGTATGTGCCTTTTGATAAGTATTTGTGCCTCGGTTTCTTCACTTAAAATAACAATGTTAATAGGACTACTTCACAGGATTATTGTAAGAATTAAACACATTAGTGCCAAAGCGTGCTTAGAATGGTGCTGGGCACAAAGAAAAGTGCTCACTCAAGGGCGGTGCCTGTGGCTCAGTGGGTAGGGCACTGGCCCCATATACTGAGGGGGGCTAGGTTCAAACCCAGCCCCAGCCAAACTGCAACAACAACCAAAAAAAATATAGCCGGGCATTATGGCCGAGTAGTCCCAGCTACTCGGGAGGCTGAGGCAAGAGAATTGCCTAAGCCCAGGATTTGGAGGTTGCTGTGAGCTGTGACACCACAGCACTCTACCGAGGGCAAATGAAATAAGACTTTGTCTCAAAAAAAACAAGAAAGTGCTCACTCAAGATTAGCCACCACCATCATCATCATCTAATTATTAAATCATCAGGGAAGTTATTCAATACAATTTCACTTTTCCATCTCTATCTTGTAGTCTAAACCCAATCATTTCATTTGTGCTGTCTCAATAGCTTCTATCTGAATTTCCTATCTTCCATTCAATCACCTGAACTAACTTTTAAATATAATCTCCACTGATTCTTCCTTTCTTACAAGGTGAAGTCCAGACTCCTTAATTTAATATAAAATCCTTAATTATCTGATTTCACACACATACAGATTACTTTGACAGGGAGAGTCAATTATCCCCATGAATGGATCTTAATTAAATAAATGAGAATCATTATGAGAAATTTCAGGTTAAAGTTTTACCTTTAACATTTTATAACATGTTCTTTTTTCATTAATTATCCTACACTAGAGACAGTATCATATTCATCTAAAAATCGTAAGAATAATCTTCAGATCTATAATTTAAAGCTCCAAATGTAAAAAATATTTATATGCCAACTGATGTTATTCTAAGGAAGATTAAATTTATGGTACCCCCCCATTGTTTTCTATGTCCCCCCCCCAGCATTACCATTTACCTGGACCTTCAAATATGACCTTATTTGGAAGTGGGGTCTTGGCAGATATAACCAGTTAATGAGGTCAAACTGGATTAGAGTGGGGTGAGTTCAGTAACAGGTTTCCTTACAAGATGAGAAGACACATAGGGACAGAGGGAAGGCTGCCACGTGGCAGTGGAGGCAGAGACTGGAGTGATACATCTGTGAGTCAGGGAACACCGATGACTGCCAAGAGCCGCCCAAAGCTATAAGAAATAAGGAAGGGTTCTTCCTCAGATGCCTCCAGCGCTCTGAGAGAATGTGTTTCCGTTATTTTAAGCCATTTAGTTTACGGTGCCATGTTACAGCAGCCTTAGGACACATTTGGCTAATGCTTTCAACAGTCAGATAGGGAGTTCAGAATCTCTGATCCAGCTACAGTTCCTGCCAAAAAGGCATCATCTCGGACAGGGAGCTTCTCTTCCAAGGCTGGGCAGGCCTGAAGCAATGCAGAGTTAACTCGGGAATGAAAGCGTTCTGCACTAGCTATCATGACGGACCACAGCGCAACCACAGCGCAACCACAGCTGTGTGCAGGCAATAGTGGTGAGAAGAAGGAAGCATTATCAGGGAGACTACAGTCAGGTACGCAGTCTGACAATTAAATTCATGAACTCGGCCTAGAAAATGTTGTACATACCTCATTGCTGAGTGTCACTACCGCCACCTTCAAAGTACACCCCTTGGGAAACCATGCACTAATGCCAATGGCTAGTCCACCCTTCCAAACAATCTTGGAAGTCTTTTTCTGGAATGGCCATCAGAGCTGTCATCCTATTACTCTTGATGTCCTGAATGTCATGAAAATGTTTTCCTTTCAATATTTCCTTTATCTTTGAGAAAAGAAAAAAGTTATTGGGACCAGATCAGGTGAGTAGGGAGGGCGTTCCAATATAGTTATTTGTTTACTGGCTAAACACTCACTCACAGACAGTGCCATGTGAGCTAGCGCTTTGTTGTGATGCAAGAGCCATGAGATGTTGGCAAAAAGTTCAGGTTAGTCTCATCTAACTTTTTCACGCAGCCTTTTCAACACTTCCAAACAGTAAACTCAGTTAACTATTTATCCAGTTGGTACAGACTCATAATGAACAATCCCTCTGATATCAAAAACGTTCAACAACATAATTCTGACTTTTCATTTGGACTGACAGAACTTTTTTGGTCCTGGAGAAGTGGCTGACTTCCGTCATGTACTTTGATGCTTTGATTCAGGGTCTTATTGGTACACCTATGTTTCATCACCGGTAATAACATGGACTAAAACATCATCTTGTCTCTCCAAAAGGCCTTGGCAGACTTGGACTCTGCTTTTGTTCATTGGTGAGCTTCTTTGGGACCATTTTTGCACACGACCTCTCTCATGCCAAGATTTTCAGGTAAGATTTTCCTGTTTATCTGTCTACTTGGTCTTCTATGCGTCTCACAGTCAACTGGTGATTTTGACACATATTGAACATATTTTTGCAATTTTTTTGTCAGTTCTGCTATTACTGGCTGACCCGAACTTTCTTCCTTAGTAGAGCTTTTTATCCCCTTAGAGTATCATTTAATCCATCTGTACACTGCCATTTTCTTCACAGCATTATCCCCACAAACTTGGATTGTCATGTCCCTGATTTCACTTCCACTCTTACCAAGTTTAACAAGAAATTTAATGTTTGTGCATTGGTCTAATCCAACCTCCAACATTCTTGCCCTGGGGCACAAAAACATGCAACAACAATAATAAGCGCCACTCACTAAGACTCCACCACATGTCGACACAAACACAGACGTCAAACACTGATAGGCCAAGAAACCTTACCAAGTTGTTTGTACAGTGCTGCCAACATAAGTGCATGGTGGCAAGTTCATAAACTTTAGTGTCAGACCTTATAAACAAATAGTCAAGATCAACCAAGAGAGTGTAATCGTGGATGAAGTTGCTGTTACTTTGTTCTAGGATCAACTTACAGTTCTCTAATCCTATTTGTATGATTCCATAAAATGAGTACACATCCTCAGCTCTGCTCCACTTACAAGGTGTCCCAAAATTCCCCCACAAAGTTGTCACACACAGAGAAAATAAGAAATTTTAGCTAAATGTGCCTTTATTTCTAAAGTATTCATTATAAAATTTTACAAAATATTCTATTTGTTAGCCATCTCTTGGTAAAATTTTGTAAATACAGGTACATTTAGCTATAATATCCCATTTACCTTATTTATGGTGACTTTGGGGGCAACTTTTGGAAGGTTTCTTTGACACCTTGAGATTGCTTTTTTTTGGTAATTACTCGACACCTTGAGATTGCTTTTTTTTGTAATTACTCTAGCCCAATTACTTTTGAGATATAGATTTTCATAGAAAATAAACAATGAACTATGTCTTTTACTTTTAAAAACCAAGTATACATGTCTACAAATTTTCTCTGAAGCTCTTGAGAAATTTTTTTTAAATAAATTTTTTTCTGTGTATACTTAAGGTATACGACATGATGTTGTGGGATACAGATAGACAGGAAAAAGGTGATGGATTAACTTATCCATCACCTCACATAATTACTAATTAATTTTTGGTTTTGTGCCAAGAACAGCTAAAAATCTACTCTTTTTGCAGGAGTCCCAAACACAATCTGATGTTAGTAACAAGTCCTTACCTTGTGTATGAGATCTCTTGCCTTGTTCATCCAATCATTTTATATCCTCTGATCTACATCTCCCCTCAAAAGAATTCTTTTAGTTCACATGTCTGTTTTTTATGGACAGGGTCTCATTCTGTCACCAGGCTGGAATGCAGAGGTTCAATCATAGCTGGCTCTTAACATCTAGCTCCTAGGCTCAAACAATCTTCGCACCTCAGCCTCCTGAGCTGCTTGGCCTACAGACGTGCACCCCCATGCCCAGCTAGTTTTATTTTTAACTGGGATCTTGCTATATTGCCCAGACTGATCTACAGCAAAGAAGGGTGAGAAATACATGCACCAAGTGGAAGAGAACCGATTTGTGTAGAACCCCAGATAGGTGTACAGATGAGGTTACTGAAATGTCATAGTTGAGTTAAACTGATATCATTTTCTTTGTTTATTTTTTATCTTGATGAGGAATTTGTGATTTGTAAAAATACAGGGGGTTTCCATACCTGTATGGACAGTACTGTACTGTAGCATAAAAAATAGCCCAATGACCTATCAGATGATTTGTGTAACAAACCTATAGTACTTTGCAAAACTCTCTCATGTCTAACAATTTTAACCTTTCCCCCAACTTCCTGTCTCAGCAGCACTGCTGAGTTCATGTGGAATCAAATCTACTTTCTCAGCCTTTTCCTTCCACCACCCCATTCCACGAATTGCATGATTATCTTAGCGAGCCCTTGCATTTGCAGCTCTCTCTGCCTAGTGTCCATGTCTCGATCTAACAAATTTCAATTTGTCTTTTAATCCCAGATTGGCTGTCACCACATTTGCAGAGTATTCTCCAAATCCCCAGGGCAAGGTGAGTCACTGGCTCCTGAGGTTCTTCTGCTATTACAGCACATAGTTGTACCGTAACTAACTTTTCCTACAGTTCTACAACCCTCACTAGCCAGTGCAATCCTCAAGAACTGAGGCAAGAACTGTTTTTATCCCTAACACCAACAGGGTAGGGGGTCTCTATGAGGCTTATAGCATGCAGGAGCTGGAAGTCTTGAGTCCCATGGCACTCGGTGGCCCCAAGGAAGAGGAGGATGAGGAAATGCCATTTACCAAGGCTAGCGGGGGGGGGGGGGGGGGATTTTCAAGAAAACCCACCCCACGCAGCCAAAGCAAAACAAACCCACAAAAAACTCAACAGAAAAAACAAAAAAAAAAAAAAAAAAACAAAAAAAAAAAAAAAAAAAAAAAAAAAAAAAAAATTATTCACCAAAACAATAAAAAATAAAATCACCCAACCCCAAAAAACAAAATTAAAAGTTAAAAACAAACCACACT
>CAUYON010156008.1:0-81149 GCA_963573935.1 Arctocebus calabarensis
AAACACATTCTTCTTAGCAAAGTATCTCAAGAATGGAAGAAAAAGTATCCAATGTACTCAGCCCTACTATGAAGCTAATCTATAGCTTTCATATGAAGGCTAAAACCCAGTTATAGCACAAGAAATGGGGAAAGGGGCAAGGAAGGGGAGGGGAGCAGGGAGGATGGGTGGAGGGAGGTGATTGGTGGGATCACACTTACAGTGCATCTTAGAAGGGTACAAGTGAAAATTACTAAATGCAAAATATAAATGTCTTCATATAGTGATTAAAAGGCCATGAAGGTTATGTTAAATAGTTCAATGAAAATATTTCAGATTGTATGTGAAGTCAGCACATTGTGCCCCATGATTGCACCAATGTACACAATTATGATTTAATAAAAATAAAAATAAATTAAAAGAGGAAATTGAGGCTCAGAAAGGTGGAATAATTTACCTACAATTCCCCTACCATATATTAATATTACTATGAGATGAGGGGGAGGATGGGTAGAGGGAGGGTGATTGGTGGGATCACACTTACGCTGCATCTTAGAAGGGTACAAGTGAAAATTACTAAATGCAGAATATAAATGTCTTCATATAGTGATTAAAAGACCATGAAGGCTATGTTAAATAGTTCAGTGAAAATATTTCAGATTGTATATGAAGTCAGCACATTGTGCCCCATGATTGCACCAATGTACACAATTATTATTTAATTAAAACAAAAATAAATAAAAAGAGGAAATTGAGGCTCAGAGAGGTGGAATAGTTTACCTACAATTCCCCTACCATATATTAACATTACTATGAGATACATCTTACAGGGAAACCCTGCCTTCTCCACCAGCCCTGCTGCCATTTGGAATAAAAATAACCAACTCCCTGCTTCTGTGAACAGCTGAGCTGCATTCAAACAGTGGATTCTCATCCAAATTTCAAGTGGTTGTGCTAAGGAACAACCGGTGTTGGGTGTGAAATGTTATCAGACAAGAATTTTCTAGAAGAATCCAGATACTCTTATAACACTCCCCCACCAAAAAAATAAATAAATAAAACCCTTTGCTGCAATCTGGATCCTTTTCTAATGGAAGTGGGGAAACACCATAATTAAAGTATAAAAGCTGCTGCCAAAAGCTCATCAGAGCTGCTGCCACAGAGGTCAGGACTCACTCACTGGAGGACACACCCTGCCCGAGGCGGGACTTGTTGTATTCATCCTCCTTACAATGGGGCTCATGTTCTCCAGGAGCAAAACTGAACTAAAGGATGAGGTAGGATATTCTCTAAATTCACTTCTGGTTCTGATCCTCCTGGGTACCACCGTTTAAAGTAGACACACGCTCAGAAAAGAGCAAATAGGGTGAGGCGTCTGAAACCCATGTGCAGGAGAACTTCTGGAAGTTGACCACCCGAGCGACTGTAACCATCTGGTCAACAAGAGAGGTGGTCAATATAAGGAACTAGTGCCAATATGTACATGTGGTGCATGTCCAGTCTGTGAAAATCAGGTCAACTTAAGGAGGTGGTCAGTGTAGGGAGCTGGTCAGCTGCGGAGGTCCTACTGTGATGATAAGGAGTGGCCAGAGGAACTAGGGACGCTGCAGGACATGAGCAACAGCTGCCTTCAGTCTGCAGGGATGTCTTAGGAAAGACTCAGACCGCCCTGCGTGGCCACAGAGAGGGGACTAAGAACAATGAGCGAAAAAAGCCCCAAGGAGTCAGAACTTGTTCAAAACAAATTGAGCAAGACAAACCAAGCAGCTTCTGCAGGAAGAAAAGAGAAGGAAACACATTTACTTAGCTCCTGTCTTAAGGCAGGTAGGACCGCTGACCCTTGACAGCCGTGACTGCCAGCCCCCACAACAATCTCACTACTGGACATTATCAACTCCATTCTCCAGGTTAGGAAACTAACGCCCAGAGAGAAACCGGATGATCCACACCAAGGACAGTAAGTTAGCAAATGCCCCATCAGGAGCAGGTGAAGCAGTGGCTTAAATTCCAATTTACAGGTATTCAAGCAGCAGTAGAAGGCTGGACAAAAGGCTCATCATGACCTTCCCAGCCGGGAAACCATGCCATGCTCTGGTGTTGGGTGCTACTGCCCAATCACAGGGGAGAAGCATGCACCTCAAAATGCCGAAATGAAAGAAGAGGCCTTCTTGATACCACAGCCCCGGAACGTGGTGATGTGACCATCGTTACTATGACACCACCACCATCGTCTCTGGGTACCGGCACAGCTATAAGCAGAGATTCCGACTGCCACTATATACATTCTCCCTCCAGGTAAATGTTTGTTGTCATTTCGCAGGTGAGAAATTGAGCCTCGGTGAAGCAAATTTGTGTAAGGCATCCAGCGAGCCAATGGCAGAGCTCTGGCTCAAACCCGGTCTGTGTAACTCAAGATACCCCGCCCCACCCCTGATTCTTCCTGCACACTGCCAGGCCAATGTGCCTGCACCTCAGCGCAGAATACTCCACATTAAGAAATGCAGACACAGGGCAGCGCCAGTGGCTCAGTGAGTTGGGCACCGGCTCCATATACCAAGGGTGGCAGGTTCAAACCCAGCCCTGGCCAAACTACAACAAAAATAGCCGGGTGTTGTGGCAGGCGCCTGTAGTCCCAGCTATTCAGAACGCTGAGTCAAGAGAATCCCCTAAGCCCAAGAGCTGGAGGTTGCTATGAGCTTAGACTCCACAGCACTCTACCAAGGGCAACAAAGTGAGACTCTGTCTCAAAAAAAAAAAAAGAAAGAAAGAAAGAAATGGAGACACAGGTGTCAGGTCAGTGTCTGCTGTCATGGTTTAAAAACAAACAAACAAAAAAAATGTGCTCTCCTGCATGAAACAACCACAGGTATTATTTCAGTGGCTTCTGTGCTCCTTGAGAAACATAAAGGACTTGACAGCATGATAAGAACCCAACTGGCTGCAAAAAAAAAAAAAAAAAAATTCGAGCCCGCCAAACAACAATGATGGCTGCAACCAAAAAATGGCCAGGCGTTGTGGCGAGACTCTCTTGAGCCCAGGAATTGGAGGTTGCTGTAAGCTGTGATGCCACAGCACTCTGTCCAGGGTGACAGCTTGAGGCTCTGTCTCAAAAAAAAAAAAAAAGAATCCATCTGGCTGCAGGGCTCATAGTGGCCCTGGAAGGTGGCACCAAGATACCAGCCCTGTCATCTGAAAGCCCCACCCACAGAACCTCAGGAAGGCAAAATGCTACCTTGCAGAAGGAGGAACTCCTTTGGCAGATTCATTATTCCCCACTCGGAAGGAGAATCCAGTGTCACAAGACACTGATTCGGAGTGTCTGCCTCGCAAGGGGCAGACTCTCAGTAACTTTCCCCACACTCAGCATTGCCTCTGACTCTCTGGCTCTTTCAGCTGAGGCTGCAATGTTAAACATGTAGTTTTGTAAACTAATTCATTGAAGATTTACTCTCGTCAGCTAACTTTTCCCACTGCAATAAGCCAAGGAAGTCACTTACTAGCAACTGAATGTTCCACTTTCATGTACTCCTGGGCCGTTTTAATTTAAGACAGTGTTACAAAGCCTCTATTCAGCAGAACTTGCCAGTTAGATACGAGGGATCTCAAAAACATTCACTTAAATTAATGGGGAAAGTGCTGATCCCCTTTCTTGGATAAGAAGAGCATCTGGGCGTATCAGCTGAGGTGAGAAGGGAAGGAGAAGATGAATGAGCCTCCGGCTGGCATTTGACTGCAAACCTCCCAGGCTTCAGTCCCCTCTCTGATTTTAATTCAGTGGTCATTCATGTCATGAGCATCCTTGTGTCAGGAAGGGTGGCTACGGTGAGAACTTAGAAGAGTGAGACAGAGCCTCTGCCTTCTGAGAGCTCATAGTTTAATAGGGAAAGCGCACAATGGGATGGGGCTGACGATCAATCACCAGAGATGCAAGGGTGTCCACACAGCCGTCCCCAAGCCTGGGAGGTCTGAGCGCATACGCTGGCTTCTGACCGCATCCCTGACTTGCTCAGTAAATTTGGGCAAATCACTTTCCCTGTCCAAAATTCAACTTGTCTATTTAAAAAAAAAAAAAAATTAAGTAGAACCAGATTTAACTAAGATGCTTTCTACCTCCAACTTTCTAAGGGTTGAGAATAGAAAAATGTTTAAGGGGGAAGAAACATTCCAGCAGGAAAAGGGAGCATGGTTCTCACTGGGTGGTCCTGGGAAGGGTTGGGAAAGTGGTGCTAGGACTGGCCCGGAGGGGCAGTGGTGGAGGGGTCAGGAGATAAGGGTGGGAGGCAGATCCCACCATCCCACTGCTGCCTGAAGATGAGGGAGGGACACGGGAGAGGCAGGAAGCAGGAGGGAGGCAGAAAGAGGTAACAAAGGGAAGAGAAAAGGAGGAAGAAGAAAAAGAGGAAAGGAGGAGGGGGCAGGACAAACACGGCCTAATAATGATAATAACAAATCCACGTGGCCCTCTGGTTCGCAGAGGAGTTCCACACACATTGGCTCATTTCACTCTCTGAACCAAGCTAGGGGCAGGGGCGGCCTTTTTACAGACTCAGCTTCACAGACTGAGAGTTGACGGCACGTCTAGGCCTTGGTGCACTGAGACAGGAGCCAAGGTCTGGCTGGTGGCCAAGGTCAGAGCTGTGACCACAGCCCTGGGTGCTTCCAAAGTGCCAGGGTGTCCATGGAGCCCCATATGCATGCCCTCACAAGTTCCTGGCTGCCCTGGTCCCAGGGGTATAAGGAGAGCCCTGCTGTGCTCTGCACTGGCCCCTGACAAAGCTTCTCTCCCCAACTGTAGTCCAGCCAGGCGCCTCGGAGCCCTATCCTCAGCGAGGCCTGAACCTTGGCCTGTAAAGACCTGAGCAAACACAAACTTGGTTTCTAAGACCCAAAGCCACATCCTTAGGATGATGCTAGCTGTTAAAACAATCAAGGCTGAGAACTCAAGGCTACCAGAAGGATTTGCGTTTGTCCTGGCCAACACCTAGTATCCCGCTCCCTGCCTAACCTGGATTGGCACCAGTTAGCACACCCCGAGGGGCCTCCTGTGGACCGAGCCCCCTTCCTCCTTTTTGTAATTTTCACTTCTCTGACTCTCAGGAAGGCCCATGGCTGCCGTCCTCTCTCTAAAGTGCCCAGTCACCTCTCTCACTCTTCACCAAGTGAAGGCCAATTCAATTGCTGCCAGATTCTTTTCCCAGTTATAAAGGTATGTCACCGATTAAAGTCTGTCCCTACCACATTAACTGGTGTCCAGCTTTGATTGCCTTAACCTGAGGACCACTGCTTTCAGTTCAGACCACACTTCATAAGAGAAATTAACTAACTGGGACACTTCAAGGGACAGAAGAGTCCTTAAAGCCAGGTCACATTCAGCACAATTGAGAAATCTCATGTCCTTCTCCTGGAGAAGGGAGGCTAGTGTGGGTGCACAGTGCTGTTTCAGAATTATCCAGAAGGCTATTGTCTCTCTGGAGAGGTCCCAACTGGAAACAGATGGCTTAGGGAACTGAGTCAATTAAAGGAAGGTTTGTTCACAAAGGGCCTGTGTACTATGGTCCCAGGGTAGGGGAGCCAACCGGATAAGGCCATAATCTGGAATTCGGCATGGAAGGATGGAAAGGGAAGAGTTACCAAAATCAAAAGGAAGTCATGTAGAGAGAAGGTCTCCTTGAAGGAAACAGTAACAACCAGTTGAAGGACAAAGCAAACCAGAGGTAAGTCCACAGTGGGAGCCCAGGGAACGTAGCTGGACTCAGTCTCCTCCCTCCCTCCGCCCCCTGCAGGGACACTTCTTTGGCCAAGTTTAAATGGAAGTCAGAACATGCAGGACCCCAGGGATGAAGAACTCCTGGGTCAGCTTCTCAGGGCAGACAGCGGAGCAGACAAGTTGGAAAAGACCCTGGAGGGACAAAGGAAAGCTATCAGACACCGCTGTCACATGGTAAGGTGAGACACGGACATGAAACCCACAGGGAGAATGGCAGGGGTACACAAGAAGAGTCAGAACCAAGGAGAACGTAAGGGGGAAAGAAGGAAGGGAGGGAGAGAGAAAGAAATTAGCAGTCAAAGAGAGCTGAGCTGGGAAGGAATGAGTTCCCGTAAAGAGTCCTGGCTCCCCACCACCGACCGCACTTCAATTCAAGGTCAGAAGATGGTGGTAGAGTCGGGTATACTCTAGAAGAATCCAATGTCAGGGAGGATTAAAATGCTTATAAAGTTGCTTCTAGCTGTGATCTCCCAACATTTTATTAAAAAGAGATTAAAAAGTAAAATACCAGAAGGGCTTGTCATTTTTTTTTTTAATTAAACAATTATCTTCCTTGTCAGTCTCCTCCCAAATTGTCTGCATTCGGCAGGCCTGGAAGATAACAGAAAGTGATTATTGATTAAGGATGGATGGCACCAGCATCAAATTTCTGACAAGGCAGAATTTTCAAGTCTCTTGAGTTTTTTGTTTGTTTCTGTTTTTTTAACGAACCTTTGCCTTGTTTATTCTGTCAACAGAGTGACCTCAGAAAACCATATTCTTCATCACCTAGAGAAGTATCACCTACGCTCACAAAATTTTCATTCATTATTTTCCCACGATCTCTCTAATATAGAGCAACAAACTACAAATAAGGGAGCAACTAAAAGCTAATTGCAAACTTTGTTAACTTTTAAGTTTGTTCTCTCTCATTTACCAAATAATAATGTATTCCCCCTTCTATTTACCAAAAGCGTTAATTAAAATCTAGGTTTACTGATGCTTCCATTTGCTGAATTTCCAAATGTTTCACAGAAGTTTAGCAATTGCATAATTACCCATAATGTATTTTATATACCAGAGGCATCTCAAGTGGGCTTTGTATTAAGTGAATAATAGCAATGTTGTTTTGAGTGAATAATACTTCAGTTAACTCCATTGTTCCCAAGTAATTTACAGTTAGTCAGAAAAACAAGATCATTTGGAAATGTATGCGTTGAAATATGCCATACCTTGGTTACACAATGTGCTTTTCATTATTGCACAATGTCTTCAAGAATGGAACTAATAAAGCTGATGCTTCACGGTGTAGGGTGCAGACTGGCAGTTTGCTGTAACGTTTCAGCTTACAGATTCTTGTAGACAAGGAACAGATTAATCTATTCAACTGGAGAAAAGGACCACCCAAGGTTTAACTGTGCAGGTGAGGTGTAAAAAACTGGCTCACAACTATTTTCTCCCAGAATGAATGTAATGAATTGACACATCTCCAAAACAAGCATGATGAACCCATAAATCGATGGATCCAATTCCTGTTCTGGGAAAATCACGAATTAATTCAGTTATGTTCAGCAAGCCAAAATGTTGTAGTCATTAGGGAATTTTTGAAGAGCAATGGTTGATTTCTTTGTTCCTGCTCTGTCAGTAGTAAGTGGAGGGCTTGGTCTTGTGATCAGTCCGTGTGATGGCACATTAGCAGAGAGCTGTTCAAGCACAGGCATGCCCCGTGAGACAGGCAAAATGAACCCTGCATGCCTGGCATAGCTGTCAAAAGGTTACTCTCAATGCCAGGATTTCACCTGATCAAGAAATCCTTGTCACCTATGCAACCTCTCCTAACCAGGAGCCTAGGGTGAGCTTTGTAAGTCCTAACCTGAATGGACACCATCTATCTATCCCTTCTCTGCACTCATTGTATTTGTTCAGAAATCATTACACGCCATGCAGACCCATTCTCAGCTCATCCACACATACGGATGTCATTCCTGATTTTATGATTATGTGTCTCATTTTCAGTCCCAGCAAGCCTGTTCCATGTGCTTGTTCATTCAGGGCAGCACATCTTCCAGATAAGGTGAACAGACTCCACGCAAGGAAGAGGCTTGTCCGAGATCACATTCAGGGACCCAGGGTGAGAGAAGTTCCAGTCCCTCTGTCCACAATGGCTGAAGCAAAAGGGCACATCAGACGCTGGCCCTGAAGGCTTCTGCTCAGACAGGACACATATTACTTCTGCCCACATGCTACGTCCACAAGTCCCAAGGCCATACCCCACTTCAAGGGTGTAAGAAATTCAACTCTACCAAGTGGCTGGAGAACAATCTGAAAACAGCAGCAGTGATTACGCAAAGTGTTTGTAAAAATGCTGTGAGCTAAAGACATCACACCTCTCCCAACCTCGCAACAGGAGCTCCCACCTGGGAGGAAACTGCCCCTCTGAGCAAGGTCGTGTAGCCGTCTAGTGACTTCTCTCCTCCCTATGGGGAAGCTCCTCACATTATCAGGAGCTTCTCAAACCTCCCCCAAAGCAGTGCTAACAGTAAAGAGGGCAGAACTCATACCTCTGGGCATTTCAGCTCCAAAGAGACCTTCCCCTGCCTTATGCTCCACTCCTACTCCAGTGGGTATCAATATGCTTAAATACCAAAATCAAGGCCTAGAGAAGGTGTGCAGAGCTTACCTTGTATTTTTCTCTCTTCACTAACTCATTACTTCATGTTCCTCAAAAAGCTCAGTAACAGATTCCTTACATTCTCAAATTCCTGAAATCTTCACAAATGGCCGCAATCACTAATACTATCACTTTCTCACTTAGATCATTTGGTTTTTTCTAGATAAAAGTGATAGCTGCCAACTGCTATGAGTCAACCACATGGGCTACACTGTCTCGTTTCATATTCGTTCACAACAGTTCTCCAGGAAAGGGACATCACGACTGTGGTTTCTGTTGATGATTAGGAAGTGGAAGCTCAGGGAGGCTAAATGACTTGTCAAAAGCCACACAGTAAGTGACAGAGAAGGAATGTGAACCCGGTTCCAAATGGCTCTGAATTCTACTATGGTCTTGTTCTCTCTTAGCTTCAGCAATGAAATCAAACTCAGACCTCCGTCAATGCAGAAGAGGACCTTCAACACCAGTTGTATTTCCATCATTAGTGCAAGATGACAGGACGGCTCCCTTTCAGAGGCAAGCTTCACCAGGAAGCAAAGTTCTGTTACTTCACAAGGATTGTTACCAATGCCGCTGCCTCACAGGTGCCACACAGCAACACCACAAAGCAGCTCACTGTCACAAGTCAACCTCACACCGTGGGAAGACACAAAACTATGTGGCATGAGCCTTTGGGGTGCCTGCTAATGAATCAAACCAGATTGTAAAATTCACAAAGACGAGCTCAGGGTCGGGATGATGAGAGGAAATCAAGAGTAAGAAGACAAGTTACAGGCATAAATGTGCTGACAGCAACACTGCCCAGCTCCGCGGGGTCTTTGCTGATCAACCTTGTGTCGTTTAAATAGGGACCCTGGAGGCAGTCTACCCAAGCTCTGCTGGAGGGAAAAATGTCACACAGGAGAATCTTCTCGCCCTGTCAATCCTGCTTCCAAAGACAGACAGCCTTTCCCAACATTGTTCTGCTAAGTAGCAAAGCCACTACATTTTATATTTTTTTAAAACATGGATCAAGAATGACATTGTAAGCATAAAAGCAATAAATGTTACAAAAAAAGAAAAGAAAAGAAAAATAAATTTTACAAAGGAAAATTTTAAATCTTTATATCCCCCCCAAAAAAATCTCTAAACAAAATTGTAAGACCAATAAAAATCTAACAAGGAAAATATTTGTAACTTGTAAGACAGTATGTTCATGACGTTAACAAAGTGATTCGCACAAATTGGTTTAAAATACCTATCTTTTCTCTAAAGAAATGGACATTCACAAAAGTCATGTAAGTGTCCAAGAAGCATTGCCAAAAGGTTTATCCCTACTGGTAACTAGGAATGTGAATTAAATAAAGATACCACTTTTTACCTAATTGATCTTTTTTTATAAGAAATACTTAGTATTATAGTATTTTTTGATAAGAAATACTATAATACTTAGAGCCCTTGAGAGTTCCATAATGTAGGCCCTTTCCCTTAGTGCTGTGAGAGAGCAAATTCCAGGAAAGCAATTTCTCAATATGTTCAGAAGCCCTACTAATGTTATCTCCTTTGATCCTATAATTCACTTCTGGGAATCTATCCTAGGAAAATCATCAGAAATGTAGTGAAAGACTTTTTATTCCACTATAACGTTACTTCTAACAACCAAAGAAAGAAATGGAACCAACCTAAACAGTAAAAAAAAAAAAAAAATTAAAAAGCAGGGCAGGGTTAAATAAAATACAGTGGGGAGTTATGATTGAGTATTAAAAGAATCATATTTTCCAGATTTATTTGATGATGTGGGAAAATGATATTAATCAAAAAAGTTGGCTGTTACCACTCTTTTTTTTTTTTTTTTTTTTTGCAGTTTTGGCCAAAGCCAGGCTTGAACCCACCACCCCCGATATTTAGGGCCAGCGCCCTACTCCTTGAGCCACAGGCGCCACCCTGATACCACTCTTTTAAAACATAATATTACCCATATATATGCACACACAGTCATGCACTGTCTCATTCCTATTCTCATAAGACAAATAAGGGAGAAATACACTAAAATGTCAACAGTGATTATCTCCAAATGGTGCAATACAGGTGATTTTTTTCCTACTTTAGATTTTTCTGTATTTTCCAAAATTTCCAAAGTAACATATATACAAATTTTTTGTAATCAATACTTTTTTTTTTTAAATACAGTGTGGTAGATTGAAAAGATTTCCCACAAACTGTTTCTCTCCCAACATCTATGCCTTTGGGTATTTGGGCAGTGATGACCCACCCACACAGCTTTTGAGTTTAGCCTCTTGACTTGTTTTGGACAGTGAGATGTGAGTAACTGTGGTACAACAGAGACTTGAGATCACTTACATGTGGACGCTTGTCTTGACTTGCTGCTCTTAGAATCTCATGATGGCTCCCTGTGTGAAAGAGCCTAGAATAGTCTATTGAATGATGAGAGACACATAGCCCAGTTATCCTCCCTTACCTCAGCCATAAGCTGGCTCACAGAACTGTCTTACCAACTAGTAACCACAAATCAGGTAAGCCCAGCCAAGACTGGCAAAAAATCACCCAGCTGAGCCCAACCCAAATTGCAAACCCACAAAATCCTAAAATAAATAGTTGTTGCTTTAATTTAGTAATGTGAGTAGTTGAGTTTTGAGGTGGTTTGTTATGCAACAAAAATGAAATGATATAGGGGGAAATGTACTGTAGTAATAAAGTGGAAAAATATTGGGTTTCTCCATTAGGTACATTACTGAACCTCTCAGTGACTCCATTTTGTTATTCATAACATGGGAGTTATGCTTCATATAGTAAGTTCAAACAAACATAAATACATGTCTGAGATGAATCTGAATTACTACTGATTGTCCGTAACTCTTAGGAAGAAATGGGATTAGTGCCATTGTAGGAAGAGGACAGAGAGCTAACATACTCTCTTCTCACCACACAAAGATACAATAAGACGTCAGAAATCTGCAACCCAGAAGAAGGTCTTCACCAGAACCCAACTAAGCTGTCACTGTGATCTCAGGTCAGACTTTCATCCTCTAGAACTGTGAGCAATAAATTTCTGTTGTTTAGAAGCCACTCAGTCTGTGGTACTTTGTGACAGCAACCCAAACTGAGACATAGCCTAACTCTGCCATTGACTTGGAATATAACATAAGATGCTTCTCACATCCCAATTAATTTCTAAGTGGTGGCCCCTCGGTTCTGAGTCAATTACAACAAAACCAGAGAAGCACTCAAGGCAGAGCTATTTTATTTTATTTTATTTTTTATTAAATCATAGCTGTGTACCTTAATGCAATTATGGGGTACAATGTGCTGATTTTATATACAATTTAAAATGTTTTCATCAAACTGGTTAACATAGCCTTCACAGAATTTTCTTAGTTATTGTGTTAAGACATTTATATTCTGCACCTAGTAAATTTCACATGTACCCTTGACGCACCATAGGTGTGGTTCCACCAAATTACTTTCCTTTCATCCATCCTCCCTCATCCCCTCCACTGCCTCTCTCCTTTCGCCTTCTTCTTGAGCTATACTTGGGGTATACCGTTCAAAAGAAAGCTATAATTTGGTTTCATAGTAAGACTTAGTACTTTGGATACTTTTTCTTCCATTCTTGTGATACTTTACTAAAAATAATATGTTCTAGCTTCATCCATGTAAACATGTAACAGATAAAGTCTCCATCTTTCTTTAAGGTTGCATAATATTCCATGGTGTACACATGCCACAATTTCTTGATCCATTCATGGGTCAATGGGCACTTGGGCTTCTTCCATGACTTAGCAATTATCAATTGGGCTGCAATAAACATTCTGGTACAAATATCTTTGTTATAATGTGACTTTTGGTCTTCTGGACATATACATAGTAGAGGAATTATAGAATCAAATGGCAGGTCTATTTTTAGATCTCTAAGTGTTCTCCAAACATCTTTCCAAAAGGAACATATTAGTTTGCATTCCCACCAGCAATGTAGAAGTGTTCCCTTTTCTCCAAATCCACGCCAACATCTCTGGTTTTGGGATTTTGTGATGTGGGCTAATCGTACTGCAGTTACATAATATCTCAAAGTAGTTTTGATTTGCATTTCTCTGATGATTAAGGATAATGAGCATTTTTTCATATATCTGTAAGCCATGTGCCTGTTTTCTTCAGAGAAGTTTTTCTTCAAGTCCCTTGTCCACCCTTAGATGGAATCACTTGTTCTTTTCTTGCTAATACATTTGAGTTCTTTATGAATTCTGGTTATTAAACTTTTGTCGGAGACATAACCTGCAAATATTTTCTCCCATTCTGAGGGCTGTCTGCCTGCTTTACTTACTGTGTTCTTGACTGTGCATAAAATACTCACCCAGGCCGATTTCTTCAAGAGTTTTCCCTGCATTTTCTTCTAGTATTTTTATAGTTTCATGTCTTAAGTTTAAATCTTTAATCCAGTGAGAGTCTATCTTAGTTAATGGTGAAAGGTGTGGGTCCAGTTTCAGTCTTCTACAGGTTGCCAGCAGGTTCACCCAGCACCAATTGTTCAATAGGGAATCTTTTCCCCACTGAATGTCTTTAATTGGCTTGTCAAAGATCAAATAAAGGTACATAGCTGGGTTCATCTCTTGGTTCTCTATTCTGTTCCATACATCTACCTCTCTGTTTTTGTGCCAGTATCATGCTATTTTGATCACTGTTGATTTATAGTATAGTCTGAAATCTGGTAGCATGATTCCTCCTGCTTGTTTTAATTTCTGAGTAATGTCTTGGCTATTCGAGGTTTTTTTCTGATTCCATATACAATGAAGTATTATTTTTTCAAGGTCTTTAAAGTATAACAGTGGAGCTTTAATAGGGATTGCGTTAAAATTGTATATTGCTTTGGGTACTGTGGACATTTTAACAATGAGCATGGTATGTTTTTCCATTTGTTAACATCTTCAGCTATTTCTTTTCTTAGAGTTTTGTAGTTCTCTTCATAGAGATCTTTCATGTCCTTTATTAGGTAAACTCCCAAATATTTCATCTTCTTTGGCACTACTGTGAAAGAGATAGAGTCCTTGGCTGTTTTTTCAGCTTGACCGTTGTTGGTATATATAAAGGCTACAGATTTATGTGTTGATTTTGTAAACTGCTATATTCCTTGATCACTTCTAAGAGTTTTGTAGTAGAATCCCTGGTGTTTTCCAAATACACAATCATAAATCATCTGTGAAGAGTGAAAGTTTGATCTCTTCTGACCCTATATGGACACCCATGATTGCCTTTTCTTCCCTAATTTCAATGGCTAAGACTTCCATTACAAAGTAAAAAAGTAGTGGAGACAATGGGCAACCTTGCCTGGTTCCTGATCTGAGTGGAAATGATTTTAATTTAATTCCATTCAATATAATATTGGCTGTGGGTTTGCTGTAGATGGCCACTATCAGTTTAAGAAATGTCCCTTCTATACTAACTTTCTTAAGTGTTCTGATCATGAATGGATGCTGGATATTATCAAAAGCTTTTTCTGCATCATTTGAGAGAATCATATGGTATTTGTCTTTTAATTTGTTTATGTGATGAATTATATTTATAGATTTACGTATATTGAACCAGCCTTGAGACCCTGGGATAAAACCGACTTGGTCATGGTGTATAATTTGTTTTATGTGTTGCTGGATTCTGTTTGATAGGATCTTGTTAAATATTTTTGCATCAATATTCATTAGTGATATTGTTCTATAATTTTATTTTCTTATTGGGTCTTTTCCTGGTTCGGGGATCAAGGTGATGTTTGCTTTATAGAATGTGTTGGGTAGCATTCCTTCATCTTCTATATTTTGGAAAAGGTTGAGTAATATAGGTACTAGTTCCTCTTTAAAGAACCTATATTGGGGCTCGGTGCCTGTGGCTCAAGTGGCTAAGGTGCCAGCCACGTACACCTGAGGTGGCGGGTTCAAATCCAGCCCAGGCCCACCAAACAACAATGACGGCTGCAACCAAAAAATGGCCGGGCCTTGTGGCGGGTGCCTGTAGTCCCAGCTACTTGGGAGGTGGAGGCAGGAGACTCGCTAGAGCCCAGGAATTGGAGGTTGTTGTGAGCTGTGATGCCAGAGCACTCTATCCAGGGTGACAGCTTGAGGCTCTGTCTTAAATAAATAAATAAATAAATAAATAAATAAATAAATAAATAAATAAATAAAAAAGGTTTGGTAGAATTCTGACGTGAAGCCTTCTGGTCCCATGCTTTTCTTTTTAGGGAGATTTTGTATAGTTGATGCTATTTCAGAACTTTATATAGGCCTGTTCAACATTTCCACTTCATTCTGGCTAAGTCTTGGAAGGTGGGGTGCTTCCAAGTATTGGTCAATTGCCTTCAGATTTTCATATATCTGAGAATAAATTTTCTTGTAATATTCATTAAGGATTTTTTGAATTTCTGAGGAGTCTGTTGTTATTTCATCATTACCATTTCTGATTGATGAAATTAGAGATTTTAATCTTTTTTTCCTGGTTAGGTTAGCCAAAGGTTTATCTATTTTATTGACCTTTCAAAAAACCAACTTTTTGATTTATTGAACTGTTGTATAGTTATTTTGTTTTCAATTTCATTTAATTCTGCACTAATATTGGTCATTTCTTTTTTTCTTCTGGGTTTGGGATTGGAATGTTCTTCCTTTTCCAGTTGCTTGAGAGGTCCCGTTAAGTTGTTAACTTCCTCTCTTTCTGTTCTCTTGAGGAAGGTTTGCAGTGCTATAAATTTCCCTCTTGGGATTGCCTTTGCAGTATCCCAGAGATTCTGATAATTCGTATCTTCATTATTGTTTTGTTCCAAAAATTTGGTAATTTCCTTCTTAATCTCTTCTATGACCCAGCTATCATTCAGCATAAGGTTATTTAGCTTCCATGTTTGTATATGAATATGCAGATTCCTGTCATTACTGAGTTCAACTTTTATTCCATAATGGTCCAAGAAGATGCAAGGAATAATTTCTATTCTTTTAAATCTGCTAAGGTTAGACTTGTGACATGAGATGTGATCAATTTTGGAGTATGTTCCCTGGGCTGATGAGAAGAATGTGTATTCAATTTTGTTAGGATGAAATGTTCTGTAGATGTCTGATAAATCCAAATGTTGAATGGTTAAGTTTAAATCTAAAATTTCTTTGCTTAGCTTCTTACTGGAGGGTCTATCCAACCCTGCCACAGGAGTGTTAAAATCTCCAACTATTATGGTGCCGGAAAAAATCTCCAACTATTATGGTGGAGGAAATCAAGTGGTTCATGTCTGTTAGAGTCTCTCTTATAAATTGAGGCACATTCTGGTTGGGTGCATAAATATTAATAATTGAAATCTCATCATATTGAGTATTACCCTTAACAAATACAAAGTGACCATTCATATCTTTCCTTACTTTTGTTGGTTTAAAGCCTATTGTATCTGCAAATAAAATTGCAATACCTGCTTTTTTCTGATTTTCATTTTCCTGAAGTATCTCTTCACCCTGAGTCTATTTTTATCCCTATCCTTTCACCCTGAGTCTATATTAATCTTTAAGATAAATATATACAGCAGATATCTGGCCTGAGTTTTTGTATACAGTCAGCCAACCTGTGCCTCTTTAGAGGACAATTTAAGCCATTCACATTAATTGAGAATATTGATAAGCCCGGTATAATTTTGGGTATCGAGTTTTTCAAAAGTCCAGTGGACATTTTTAATCTTTTTGCCATTGTAGAAGTTGGAATTTGATCAAAAGTTTCTGAGTGAGTTTATTTTTGTGGTGGAGGATTACACTGGTCATTATGGAGGATAGGTCTGAGAATATCCTGGAGAGCTGGTTTAGTTATGGCAAATTTCTTCAACATGTGAATGTCATTAAAGTATTTAATTTCTCCATCATAAACTCAGTTTAGCTGCACAGAGGATCCTGGGTTGAAAGTTATTTTGTTTTAGGAGATTAAAAGTCGACGACCACCCTCTTCTAGCTTAAAAGGTTTCAGCAGAGACATCTGCAGTCATTCTAATATTCTTCCCCTTGTAGGTTATGGTTTTATTACACCTGGCCGCTTTCAGAATGTTCTCCTTCATATTAACTTTAGTGAAGTTAATTATGATGTGTCTGGGGGTTGTCTTATTCAGGCTGAGTGGTGCTCAGGTTCCGAAACTGTCTGCTATCTGAATTTCAGAATCTCTTGGCATGTCTGGAAAGTTCTCCTTCATAATCTCATGAAAAAAGGACTCTGTCCTTTGTGAAGCAACTTTGTTGCCTTTGGGAATACCTATAAGGTGAATATTAGTTTTCTTTGATTTACCCCAATGCTCTCTGAGAGAATGATCCATTTTTGCTTTCCATTTCCCTTCCTCTTTGAGGGCCTGGGAGCATTCAAAAACTTTGTCTTCAATGTCAGAAATCCTTTCTTCTGCTTGTTCCATTCTGTTACTGGATTCTACTGTGTTTCTCAGATCTTTGAGGGCTGCAATTTCTTGTCTCAGTGTGTCAAAATCTTTGGTGATTTTTGTCTTTGAATTCATTGAATTCTTGAGACAACTTTTGAATTGCTACTTTAATTTCTAATTCCCACTTACTTCCATTGTATTAATCTTATTTCCAATCCAAACTCTGAATTCAATTTCTGACATCTCAGCCATTTGTCTATAAATGGGCTCTTCAGTTGTATCTGCCATATCATTCCTTGGGGAGTTGATGTACTCTGGTTATTCATGTTACTGGAGTTTTTCTGCTGATCCCCCCCCCCCGATTATTTTACACTGTTTGGTTAGATGAACAGATAAGATGAAGTTGGGTTGGGGAGCTCCTGGAGTAGTGATTAACAAGCCCTTTACCCAAGAGCTGTGACTGGTGTCAGTACCTTTTCCCCTAGAGCTTTGCAAAGGATCCATACAGTGCTACATCCTGAGATACTGGGGACTTACTTGGTGTGGTGAAGCTAAGTGGCACTGTCTTGTTTTTAGCTGGTCTGTGTCCTACCCTAGTGAATTAGTTACTCTGGATTGACGTCTCAGCTGTGGAGAAATATCAGCAATTAAGTCACCCCACCCTCCACAGGCAACAACTGGAAAAGGAAAATCAAGCCTTCCCACAACCACACACCCCAGGTACCACTTTGGATAGTCCTTGGGTGATTGGTCCAGTCTGAGAGCTCCAAATCAATTGTCCCAGACAGCACCTGGTCTCAAGTAAAGGAGTTCAAAAAGTCTCTGGCAACTAGATAGCAGGGGTTTGTTGGCAACTCAAGTATGACTCATTCTGGTGCTCTGTGCAGTCAGAAGGACCCTCCCCCCAGCAAATGAATTAGTCTGGGAAAGTTGATGCCTCCTTCCCCACCTTGCACGTCTCTCACACCCAGTCATTGGTAACCCCGTAGGGTTATGACTCTGTTCCCTCCAATGAGCAGATGCTCCTGGGGTTAGAGCCTGCCTGAGTCACAGAGAGATCTTAGGTCTCCTCAGCCAGGCCTCTGCACTCTGCCACCATCTGGCAGGGGAAGCTGAGGCCTGACAACCTCTGGTAGTTAATGGAAGCTGGGGCAGTTCACTCAGTTCCAGCTTCGCTCCTGACTGATGTTGCTGACACTTATATTTGCACAGCATTTGTGATTCTGTCCTGGCTATATTTCCTTGCAGATCAGGCACTGTTTGAGTTCACAAAAACTGGGACTCAACCCCAGTCCATGCCATTGCCCAGAGCTGGTGTTTCTGTTTCCTCTGCAGTCTGTGTTGGGGTGGGTACAGCTCACACTCAGCTAGGAATTCCAGCCTTGGCCTGGCTGCCTTTGTCTCAGCTATGATCCCCTGAGGGCCGGGTGTTTCTTAGGCTAATTAAAGCAGTCCCCTGGCTCAGCCTCCCCCTGGGAGTTTGCCATCTCTGCGCACGTGTCTTTAATTCTCCATTCCACCATGCTCCGCCCAGGCTGGTACCGCATTAGGCATACCCTTTGTTCACAGGGTCTGCGTTACCATCCCACATCTATTCCACCAGAGTCTGCCACTGGAGAAGATGCCCGGCTTTCACTGGATGCCCAGAGAGATAGTGAGAGTCCTTCCAAAATATCCCCACTGCTGCTGTAGCTGCTCTGTGCCATCTTTCCCTTTCCCGTACGGTTCCTTCAGTCCACCATTTTCTCCTTACCACTGTGCCGCAGAATCTGCACAGATTTTCAACAGCCCACGCCCTGTCCACACCTCTCAAGAAAATGCCCCAGAATCTGGACTCCATGGGGGTCAGGCTTCCAGACCTCGGGATGAGAGTGGAGGGGAGTGCTGGGAGTTCAGACTTGCAGGTAGACAATATATACAGTTTTATTCCTAGAAGGAGAGTGCCCTGGCACCCTAGTAGGGGAAGGAGGTCTGGTTTTTAGAGGGTCTGTCCCATGGGATAAAATGGGAGGACATTTGAACTCTGCTCGGTCTTTTTGTAGAAAGTATACTGTGAGCCATTCTCATGGGGGAGGGGACTCCCATTCACTTGGCAATGGATTTTGTACCTTTTGTTTGTATCCTTGGGGTCGCAGCTTGCCTCAGCAGGGTTGATGTGCATTCTTCAACCTTCTCTCTTTGCTCAGCTTCAAACCATCAGCTTACTTGGTAAACTCCTGTCCTTTAACTCTCCTTCTGGAAGGGAGCCTCTGTGGAAAGCTGGCTCCAGTCAGCCATCTTGCCACCACCTTGGCAGGGCTATTTTAGATTTAAACTTAAAGCCCACTCTCCTTATCTGGACCTTCACGAATTTGTGAAAAACAAATACTACTTCTCCTGCCACTCATAGCCCACCCCAGCCCTATATCCATAGCACTCCAGCCAAACAAACCCACTTGCTATTATTTCATAAGGTAGGGTACACAACCTCTGTACCCTCCTTGGAAAGTCCTTTCCCACAGTCAAATTGCTCAAAGCTTCAAGATGTACCCCAGGAAGACTCCTGAGCCTCAGACAAAATAAGCATCTCCTCCTGTGTTCTCAAAGCTTATTTATCTTAGGTGAGGTTCTCTAGAGGCCAAGGCTAAGACAGGATTCTTGTGCAAGTGAATTATTGAGGCAGTGCTCTCAGAGGAACCCTGGAGAAGGAAGGGGGGGAGCAGGGTAGGGCATTGAGAAAAGCCAAGCAAAGGTGCAGGATCAACTGAAGTCTCTGTGGAACATGAACTAAAAATTGGCTCTCCTTGAAGTGAGGGTCTTCTGTGTCCCCCTACCAGTCAATGATGGCTATAAGCTATTCCCAAGGGGAAGACAAAAACTTCCAAGCATTTCTAAAAGCAGCACTCATTACCCAAGACAATTCTATGGGGAGGGAGCAGCCGTAAGCCAAGAATTAACTATCAGGTGAAGGGGAGCTGAGAGGGCACTGATACTGTCTGCTACAACCTGCCCCATTCCCACTGAAATGCCCTGATTCTCCCACTAAGTTCACTATATTTAAGCCCAGATTTTTTAAGACCCTGGTTGCTCATACTTTCTGGACAAATGCGAAAGAGAAAGAATCATAGGATGAACCACAGGCTCTGCTGCTGGATTGGTACCAAGGTGGCATCTGAAAGTCACCATCTTCCTCTTCCACCACACATGCTAAATCTCCCTATCCCCACCCCTTGGCAGCTGGCTAGAATGCTGCTCTATGCAGATTTCCTAAGGGACGCAGCACTCAGATCTCCATCTGAGTCCAGAGGCCCTAGGTCCCAGGCCATAACTGCAGAGCGTGCCTGTTGTATTAGACTTGAGTACAGGATGCCAGAGACACCCATGGGATCACCTTAATGCCAAGCACCTCTCTCCATGCCCTTGTCATAAAGTTTTATGAAGTGGCAGGGCTAAGCAGGCTTAGCAACTCCTGCTATCAGTAACTCCTTTCTCTGTCTGATGACCTATGGGCACACACAGCTCAAAACAAACAGGCTACAGCTATAATTTCAAGTCGAATAAGCTCTTGCCACATTGCCTAATGGTAACATCTCCCCTCTGTGACCCAAGAACTCCAGGTCCTAAAGTTGCTGGGACAGCCATAAATTCCCAAGTCACCACCAGGGTTAATGAGAGGCAGAGCCCCTTCTACATCCATCCCCAAGCCTGGACCATTCTATTCCATGGAAGGACACCCCAGGGACCTTACCTGTGTCTGTCATCTCACTCCTACCCCCTCACCAGGGACTCCTTGAGAACCGGGTCCATTTTTATTGATCTCTGTACATTTAATAACTCGCATTGCCTGGGAAATAGTAAAGGTGATGGGCAGAGGACAAAGATACCTCCTCATATCACATACAAAGTCTGACAATTCAGTTTGTAAAGTCATTCTAGGGAAAGTGCTGAACATCACTATAGTCACCTTTGGGGTAGTCCTCTGGGGAAGCTGTGCACTGATACCAATGCTTAATCCATATTCACAGTGATTTTGGAACTCTTTTATTGGAATGGTCATCAGACCAGTCATCATATGTTTCATAAAAACATGCAACAACAATAACGAACATCACTTAACAAGACACCATCACACATTAACATGAATAGAATATAGCTGTGAGACACTGATATATGAAGGTTATATGCAATTGAGTTGTTTGTACAGTGCTACCAATGTAAGTGCAGGGTGGCAAGTCTATGAACTTAATTGTCAGACCTTGTGTATTAGTCATGCCTCTGGATGGCTGGGCTCATATTCTTATGGTACTTGATACTGGGACAAAGAGCCAGAATGTTAAATTGAAACCATCTCAAGACAGATGCAAAAACAAAATAGTTATCCAGTTTAGACAGTTAAAGAGCTAGCAAAGTTAAAAATAGCATGAGCAGGGTTCATACAGTCAGAAGAGAGAGGGGCATGACAGACCCCAGGATTTTCAGAACCCCTGACCCTGGTGGAAACCCAGTTTTGAAGATAAGACTCATTCTCTGCCAGGCAAGGCTCTCCTTATCTGGAAATCAGGGCAAAGAGACTGTCACCTGGGGGTCACAGCAGTGCAGCAGGTCTCTGTTTCACAATCTGTGCAGGCTCTGGGAGCCAGGGAGAGGGTGGGCAGAGGGAGTGTCTGTGTAATGTGCTGGATCACAGCCAGTTCCCTGGCCACTGCCAACCCTGAATAGCCTGTCTTGACCAGAAGGGGCCTGGAAAGGAAGCAGACACAGAACAATTGGGAAAGGTCTAAAAACCACAGGAGTCTGACAAATAAAGCCAAGAGGCTGCTCAGTGATGCAATTCATGGGAGACCAAGAAAAAAAAAAGAAAGAAAGAAAGAAAAAGACAAAAAAAAGGAAAAAAATCCTCCATTCCTATCCAGCAGCATTCATCATTCAGCGTGACCTTTCAGGAATTTGCTGACAAAAACAGAGTGTTTTGTGTGACTTTCTGCCTGGGACCTGGAATGACTGAAACCTCCAGAGCAGGGGAGGAAGGGGGCTAGATGGGGTGGAGGCTGGGCCACAACGAGGCCTTGGTTTCCAGGCAGGGGTTTTGCTTGGCGCCATCTGCTGGTGGCAAGGGGAACCATACCCTCCTTCCTCTGAACAGAATAAAACAATGTCTCAGAGAAAATGTCTATGTGCAAGGTAAGAATACAAACATATTTCTCGCCTTCTATGAGCCAGATGCTTTCCCATGCCTTTCATCTCATTTTAATGTTATATGACTAAGTAAGAATTGCTATGCATGTTTTGCAGATGGGAAACTGAGGTTCAGGGAGATAACTAATTTCATCATCAGTAAGAATGAATGAATTTGTTGTCACTGAATAATCATCCCTTGTTCTGAACTCAAAGGGGCTGGAATCGTTCCTGGAACATAAATCCTTGCTGAGTGAATGGCTTAACAAGGCTTAAGTCATAACTTGCTTTTTTGTAAATATGAACCCAACAGAATAGGAAAAAAGTAAATGCAAGAATGAGAATGGTAGCTGTGACTGCAGATGGTTCTCGGGAAATGCCCAGAGCATGACCCCCTCCCTGCCTCCTTTTTTATCCTGCAAGATTACAAACTACTTCAAAGCGTAGGGTAGGTTTTACTCCTTGTCGACCTTAACTCTAGCACTTAGCTGTCCTGGAGGGGCCACGTAAGGAAGAAAGAAGAGATCAAGCTGCCTAAGCAAGCACTGGATTTCAAAGAAACTCGAAGCAGTCCAAGGTGACAGGCTACCACTGAAGTTCTGAAGGGCTCTTTGCTGTGTGACAGCTTTATGTAGCCACCCGTTGTTTCCTGACTCAGACTAGGACCCTATCCTCTCAAAGGTCCAGTAACATTCAGATACATGAAGCCTTTTCATGCTGGACTGTACCTTCTCCCCCATCCATCTCTCCTAAACCCACTCCCTGCATGCACACACACCCTTCCCCCAAACCCATAAGCACACCTATACATTAATACTTCCACACACGGCAAAAAGTTCACAGTCATTGTATCACACTAAGCAACAATACCCCTAAACACTGAGATCTGTTACATCTTTTAATCTTTGCAATACTTTTTTTTTTCTTTGCAATACTTTTATTCCCCCATTCTCTCTGGCTGGAGTGAACATCCACCTCAGGCAAACTCCTGTTCATCTCTAATATCACCCCCTCTTTGAAACCTTTCCCTACCCTATCACCATTTGATTGTGCCCTTCTCCAACTACCCAGTGGCCAGTTCCAATTTTACAGTAACACATACAGCATTGTTTTCATGTGTGCGTGCTCTAGACATACATGTAAGTAGAAAGAACTTGTTGAATGAGTAAGTGTATGAACAAACACAACTTATAAAATCCTCTAAGAAAAACAAAAGAAGTCTAACCAACTGAAAAGAGAACCTGGGCATCACCAGCCACTCTGGGCCCAGGCAGCTTTTAACCCACTAGTCTGATCTGGTACCTTTCAACCATTGTCACTGCCCCTCTAGATGAAGAGGGGGTGGGAGTCCCCTAATAAACAAGGAAAACACACAACTAGTCAAAGAGAAAAATGAGTCTCCCACAACAGCAGCATGTCAGAGATGCATGTCGGAGATCTCATGTTTTGAGATCTGGAAGTTTCCACCTCCAGCAAAGCTCCCCAGACATTTTGGGGGGTACCCATTGCTTATGCTCAGGCTATAGCCTCTGTTGCTATTTACCTAGAAGAGGTGACTTCTGGCCTGCCTGGAAGTGATACACCAGAACTGTTCATTAAATGACAGGATAAAAATGACCCCAATGGCAAATCCACTAGTCCGAGATTTTCGTCCCTGTCCTATGACCCTAAATCCTGAATTGCAGTAAGCCCTCTAGGAAAGGAGGACACCAACATTTGCTGATCATCTACTATGTGTCTACCACTTTGCCTGCAAAACCCTGGCTTCAGGGTAGATGTTATCCTTTCCTGACAGATGAGGAAAGGGGCACAGAGAGGTGGAGTGATTTTCCAAGGGCACCCAGCTTGTCAGTGGGGCAGCAGAGCTCACTTCGGGAACATGCACCACTGTTCCACATAGGCCCCCCATTGTGGAGCTAAAGGCCAAGTGGCAGAGGCTCCTCATTTCCTTGGGTTCTTGTTCTCTAAATGACCCCTTTTCAATTCCTTGTCACACATGGAATATCAACACTAAAAAGAGTTGAGGGAAAACTCTGTCTACTCAGAGGGAAGAAGCACAGAAGAAGGCAACACCAGAACCCTTATTCATTCAACAAGCACGTGAATGGCTTGGCCACTGCTGACCTGCTGGGGGCTGGCTGAGTGACAATGCACGGGAAAGTCCAGGCTGTCCACATCTTGACTGCAGGGCAGTCCCCCAGGCCTGCGAAATACAATGCTAATTAAGCAACACATGGATGCCACCCATTTTAACCAGAGCTTTCAGGCTAGCACACCATTGATTCACCTTTCTGAACTGCTGGCCATGGAGCTTTCAGAAACACTCATCATATACGTTCCAAACCACCTTATTTGGGGGAACACACTGAGGTACATGTCTTACAGAGAGAATAAATGGCACATCCAAATGGCAGAATTTGGATTCCATATCCTCAGGGATAGCAGAATTCCCAGCAGTGGCAGAAATATGCACCATCATTTCTCATGTATCTTTTCAGTAACAAAAATGCATAGCATGACTCCTAGCTCTCAGGCCCTGTCCTAGACACTGGTCATGCAACAGGGACAAAGTGGATCAAATTGCCCAGCCACACACAGCTGGCGCACCAACAGGAGGAGACAGCCAAAACCAGCAGGTCAATCATACTCAATCGGAGAAGATGGGGAGGCCTATAGAAAATGACTAACATAATAGGCGAAGGGATGAGAAGAACAGGTGGCAGTGGGCAAAGCTCAGAGACTATGGCATGATCCCCTCTGAGGGGCGACCAAACAGTACAGCAGTCAGAGCCATGTACCAAAGCAGTACCAGGTGACAGGTGCCCTCAGAGAGGCTGCACAGCAGCTGGGGCCCCTTGTTCTTCTGAGGGGACAATGGCAGGCTTCCCAGAGGGGCCAGCAGCCACAGGCACGGGTGCCCCTGCACAGACATCAGTCCTTGGGGGTGCTGACTACCCTGTTGTATTCATTTCGGGGGTTTCTGCAACAAAATACCAAGGCTGGATGGCTTAGACAGGAATTTATTTTCTCGCAGCTCACATCCAGCTGGTTTCCTCTGAGGCCTCCCTCCGTGGCCTCCTCGCTGTGTCCTCACCAGTCGTACGTCTTCCTCACAGCCCTGACCTTCCCACATGTCCAAGGCCCCCAAGGTCCAATCTGACCTTCTTGTAAGGTTGCCAGTCACATGAGACTAGGGCCCTCCCTAAAGGCCGCCTGGGAATTTAATTACCTTTTCAAAGATCCTACTCCCACATACTGAGGTTCAGGGCTTCAATATATATGTTTTGAGGGGACACAGTTCAGCCCATAACAGCTCACTAGGTAACAGCTGCCCACCGCGCATCTCGGGCTCCCTGCAGGGAGGCACATGAGGAGAATCCCCCTCGTCCCACAGCCAAGTTTCTCTCTGTTGTCACCTTCATCTCAGCACAGACAGTCCACCCCCAGCCCCATAGCCCGGGCCCAAAAGGAAACGGGCCACCCCCCGGCTTGCTCCTCTCTCTCACGCTCTCTCTCTCTTTCCCTTTCCGTGTGCCTCTGAAACAGAGGGTGGCTGTCCAGCCTCCTCACCACCTCTTGAAGAAGTGCCCTCTAAGCATGTCCCCTCCCCAGGGAGAGACACAGCCCGTCTGCCCAGGCAGGCACAGTCGCTGCACGGTGGAGACCCTGGCCTGAGCTGGCCGTGGAGGGGTCTGTCACGAGGACCACGGGGCCCCTTGGATCTAGGGGTTACCGATAAAGAAAAGAGAGTGGCCGATGTTCAAAAAAAATCATTTCACTTTTAAAGATAATAGCTAATATCTAGTGACCACCGATACGCGCCAGGCAGAGGGCACGGAGCTTTTCGTCTCACCTCCATTAATCAAAAGCACCTCCCCAGGGCCACTTCACGGGTGAGGAGTCTAAGCCACGGAGAGGCGTGCCCAGGACCACGCACCGACTAAGCGACAGAGGAAGTGGCACATTCTGACTGGGCACCCTAACTGCTTGTTGCCTGGGCTGACCGCGAGCGGGAAGACCACGCCCCCCACTCTCCCTGGGACCCTTGTCCCGCCCCCTCCTGGCGCGCACGCGCACTGGGCGGGCGCCGGCCCCCAGCCAGCCTCAGCCGTCTCACGTCCCGCTCTGACCTCCAGCCCTGCGGTGAAGTTTGCTTCTTTCAGAGCAGCTGCCTCCTGATGTCTGTTGCTGCCTGTGCTTCCAGCCACAGGGAAAGCACGCAAATAACAAGACAGGCGAGCAGAGGCCCACCAGGGTCAGGGCAGACACACCGTCAGGCCCCCAGAGGGCTTCAGCCCCGAGGGGCTCAGCTTGGGCCACACGGAGCAGGGGGCAGGGGGAGGGGAAGGGCTCCTGTCCTCACTGCCCCGCTGGAGACGCCCAGACACACAGCTCCTATCCTCGCCCAGGAAGAGCCTCCCTCCCCGTTCAGTAAGATGACGAGCTAACATCTCTGTCCCTGCACGTGTGTCCTGCCCCCCTCCCCCGCACAGGACAAGGGTTTTCTTCACTGTGTGGTCTTAAATCCTCTGATGAACCTGACCACTAACAGGGGCTCCAGGCCCTGGCGTTTGACCCTGACTGCCTGCTCTGGCCTCATCTCCCGCCATCACAGCATCCGCTCCCCAGGCCCACACACCTGTGCGCCACATCTTCAGGCTTTCCATAGCCTCGCGCCCCAGCCAGGATCATTCCCTTCATCTCTCCACCTCCCTGGAACTAAGCCCTCCCACTTGGAGCTGGAGCTGCTCTTCCCTGGGTCTCTTCACGTCTCTTAGAGTCCTGCTTCCACCACAAGCCCCCAGGTGCCATAGGAGCCTAGCACTGAAGCTGACAGGCGTGAGCAGGCACATGGAAAGGTGATGACCAGGGACAGGACAGCTGAGCAGGATGCCACAGTCAGGAGCACCAGAACAAGGGGAAGGTGGTGTGTGCAAGTGGGAAGAAAACAGGATTTGGAGCCCGGCAGAGTGGGGTTCAAACTCCTGCCCTGCTGCTGCTTAGCAAGACGCCAAGATCAGGGTCCTGTTACTGTTTCATGTGACAATTAAATGAGATTATGTGTATAAAGTACTTGGCGTACAATCCAGGTTCCATATTGCTCATTTCCTCTTCCCTTCCCGCTCCCTGACCTCCCTGAGACGGAACTGTGAGTCGGCCCTGCCTGAGTCTCTTTCTGAAATAGCCGTTCTCCTGGCCTTCCCTAAACACAGCTTCAAAATCCACACACTTGTTCCAGTTGAGAAGATCCCTCATCAGCCTGCCTGCCTCTGTCTCCTGCTTTTGGCCCTGGTCTGCAGATCTTCGCCTCTCAGGGGATGTGTTTTGGCATAAGACCACCTCAGCCTCCCCACCGGACTACACCTACCCACCTGTCATTTGCTACTCTGAGAAGATAATGACTGTCACTGTTCCAGCTCTGGCCACCTAACTTGATGTTGGAACCACAGGAGATACCTGGGTTCAAGCCCAGCTCTGCCAGGCACAGTCTGTGGAATGTGTCTCCATGGGTGGTCAGCGTCCATCTGCTCACTGGACTTGAATTCAAAGCACTGGCTGCAGGTGCTTTATAGCCCGAAGACCAGCCATGTGTTAACGTTGTTATTCTGGAAACCCAGAAGGCGTTCTCCCCACAGTTTTCCTCATACTTGGGACAATTAGAGTGATTGGCCACAAGTACAGTTCTTGTCCTTTTATACTACACCTTCTGTTTGCCCATCAGCTGGTATGTCCCTGCCACTTGACTGTGGGTTTCTAGAGGGCAGAGATGGTCTCTGTCTTCCCCTGTTTAAACACAGTCCTTGGCACAGAGAAGATGCTCAGAATTCACCTGTCACTGAAGTCAGTGACTGAATGGATATCTCCAAGATAACCCAATCCCCCACCCACCCTCTCCGGGCCCATTTCTTCACCTGTCTGATGGAGACTATATCACACTGCCTCATGAACCACGTGGAGTGAAGGCCCTCTTCATCATCCTCTGTTACAGTTTCTCTCTGGAATCCTCCCAAGTTAGCTCTCCCACCTCCTGCAAATGTACCAGTGGATTTCACACTCCGGAGGGCACCTCTACCCCAAGTACAGTCTATATGGTGAACTGTAGCCTCAGGGTGTGCACCTGTAATCGCGTCAAAGCCTTACCTGATGTTTTATCCTGTTAATTCATAGGATTTAAAACAGCCAACTCAGAGAAAACTCATCACTTGGGATTGGAGGAGCTGAAAAGAGCAGAATCCTAAAAATTGGGAATGGGGAAAATTCAGACACTGTGACCCAGAGCAGGGGTGATATTCTTCCAGGCCACCCCAAGTCCTTCCCCTGGAAGAACATGGTGCATAACAGGCTTTTGTGTCATTGATGCATCCAAACACCTGGTGGAATACAATCCAAGCCCTCCATTGTCTAGTCACCAAGTGACAGCATGAAAGTTAATCTGCCCCTGTGGGCCTCATTTTCCTCATCTGTAAGATGGTGACAGTAATTCCTATTTTAAGACATTTCTATGAAAATGTGAGTAACTAGATATATTATAATAAATAGAATAACTAGATAAATAGAATAATTAGAATTAGAAACCCCTCACACATTGAGTATATTACTTAGCTGCATGGTTAAGCATCGATAAATGAAACTAAGTTTGGTATCTCGCCACTCTGGCTCTTGTGTGATTTAGGTCGGGGATCTATTTTCTGGGCCCTACACTTTCATCTGGAAATTAGAACTGACTCCTCCTTGCAGTCCTGTTGTGCGTGTAATTCATCACAGATGTGAGGCCATCCAGCAGGTCACCTGGCACTGTCCTGGCCCATGGTCATCTCTTTCTGCCTCACTCCCCTTATTCAGGAGCCTGGAGGTCAGCAGTCCTATCCAATATGCCCCTCCCAAGAGCACCAGGAGCCAAGCAGCTCCCCAAAATTGATTCTGGGATTCCACCGTAGCCCTGAAGCAATGATAAAAAATGACCAAACAAACTTCAAGCTGCCGTCACCACACCTACTGCGTGCAGAGCCCTGAGGTGAGTGTTTCCCGGCTTGGCCAACTCCAAAAAGCAGCCCTTCCCCTGAGTGAGGTACAGACCTGTCAGCAGGAGCTGGGCCTGCCTCCCTTCAAAACAGAGCACCCCTTCTTGGGCTCAGGCAGCCTTCCAGGGGGAGCCGGGCACATAGCCGCAGCTGGAGGCTGGCTGGGCTGCGCACACTGCCCAATTGTGTCCAGAACCGAGGGGGGAAACAGTACCGGCTCTGAGATGCACAAAGCCGCCTCAGCCTCCCTGTCCAGGTGCCTCCAAAGGGAGCCTTTCCAGGGGACTTTTGGAGACAACCAGGAACTATTCCTAATGCAGCCGCTGCAGGGGCATCAGGACCTTCCCACGGGTCTCCTTTCAGCTTTCCCTGAAATGAATTACCAAATGGAATCCTAGTAACATGAGAATAGGTGATGCTTGAAAGGAACGTCCACGGCCACGTATCTGAGTTTCATTTGCTTTGTGGGAACCCCTCTCTCGCCCATTGTGGTCCGGGATGTCATCAGTAACAGGCACAATCTGTCCTCTTCATACATCAGATCACAGAATCAGACTTAAAATTTATCTGAACCAGTGGTTCCCAAGCTCCAGATGACATCAGGACGACCTCCCCGTCCTCCCAGTCTCTGTAAATCACAGATTGCTGCTCGCCACACCCTGATCCCAGGTGCAGAGTGGAGCCTGAGAAATGCACGTCTAAGGACTTCCCAGGTGAAGGCCCAGTGACATCTGGGCAAACCACTCTCCAGGTCAGTCTTTTACATAATGGTGAGAAACAGACGCTCAGATAGGGGAAAGGACTTTTTGAGGTGAAATTGAGCATGAGAAGCAGGTCTCCTAACACTCAGGGCAGGCCTCAGCCCCCCAAGCTCCAGAACACCAAGCTTGTGTCCACTGTGATCCTCCGGGGATGACACGGGTGTCTGTGCCCACTCCCCCACAAAATCACCACAGAAGCCAAGTGAACAAGCCAATGGGACAGGGTCACCTGGAACCTCCTCTGGTGTGCTTTCAAAAAGTGGCCCCAAGTGTCCGGATGGAGAGAGCAGAGCCATGGCACGGACAGAGCCTGGGCGTGGGGGGACCCTCAGGGCTCGGGGTAGCTGCAGGGGGAAGGACCAGCATGACCTGGGGCCAGGAGCCCTTGGAGACCTGTACATGACCATGAGGAAAACAAGGGTGACCAAAGGGGAGGAGATAGTGAAGAAGACCACTTTGTGTGCACTGGGAGAGGACCTCAGGGCCAAGGGGCTAGAAGCCCAGAGCCTAGGAAAGGCCTGTCTGGTGACCCAGCAGGGGGGACAGTGTAGACCACAGGGATGGGCGGGAACTGTGAGCGCCTCCCCTGCAATGACATCCTACACGTGCTCCACAAACCTCAGATCGGGACCTGCCAAAGCTCACAGCCAGTCAAGACCTCGGCTGTGACTGGGAGGCCACCCTGATCACACATGGCTCTTCCCTGTGGATTCAGATTGTCATCTCAGCAGCGTGGGCACCTGCTTCAGTGGCTGCACCTGTGGTGGCATCTCTAGAGCCACTAGGCAGGGAGGCACACCTGGTCCTCCATGCCACCTCCCCACCACTGACCACAGCAGCGGGTCTCAGGGGCATCACCCAGCAGCAGGCCAGAGTCTACAAAGGGATCTTCGCAATCACAGGGCCAGCACAGAGAAAGTAGCCTGGCTTTGGCACCAGTCTTGGGTTCCAGTCTCTAGTCAGTCACACTCACAGTATTTTAAGTTATAATAAGCATAAAGCACCTGTCACCATGCCTGATACAGAAGAGATGTTCTGTGTAATCACATAATCACAACAGCAATCATCCCCTCACCCTGGCCCATGGAAAGTTCTGCCCCTGCACTTCTAATCCTGGGCCAGATGCTGCCTTTTTGTTGTTTCAGGGTTTATGTGTATATATATATATATATATATATATATGTTTTTTTTGAGACATAGTCTCACTTTTTCACCCTCAGTAGAGTGTGATGGCGTCATAGCTCACAACAACCTCAATTTCTTGCGCTCAAGTGATCCTCTTGCCTCAGTTTTTCATTTTTAGTAGAGATGGGGGTCTCTCTCTTGCTCAGGCTGGTCTCAAACTCCTGAGCTCAAGTGATCCGCCCACCTTGGCCTCCATTGAAGACCAGGGCACAAAGAGAAAACCAGCAGCAACATCTCCTGAAGACTCCTGAAAATGTCTTTTGAGGTTCTTCTGTAAATGTGATAGGAGCAGACCCATCTAGGCAGAGGAGAGGTTCAGTTGGCCCCGTAACTCTCAGGAGCCTTTTAAGTGAAGTCATTTTTAAAACTAGAGGGTTGTGTGTCTGCTATGTTCAGACCTGGCCACCACTGAGCCACTGAGGCTTGGTCTGCCTTGACAACCATGGCCAGAATAAGGAAATCTGTATAGTTGTCGGGGACCCCAATGTGTGCCAAAGAATTTAAAATGTCTAAACTGAGAACAAAAGGAACTATCTCTCTGAGAATACTGGGCTTAGTAAATGGGATGCAATCTTTGCCTTGAGAGACATTTCCTAACCAGAGAAGGTAGTGGACAGGTGAGACCAAGAGCACTGAACTTGGTCAATAGGACAGGTGGATAGTTATTTTCCAAATGTCTCCAGGTGGGCTTTCCTGGGGAAGAGATGTCTCAGAGCTGAGAATGGGCTGAGATAACCTGTTGGAGAAGACACAAGAGCACAGTGAAATCAAGTTCATGCACAATATAAGCATAGTATGTAGAAACTACTCGGCATTCAATTTATACACATTATATTTATTAAATAATAATAGCAGATACTTAGATGGCACCTCCTAGGTACCAGGTCCTGTGCCAGTGTTCATAAGTATTAACTCATTTATTTAATCTGCACCACAGGCGCCTGGTATCCTCTCCATTCGAAAGATAAAGGAACTGAGGCACAAAGAGGTTAAGTGACTTTCTCAGGGACACAGGAAGTCTTAGCCCCTAAGTCTTGCTTTCAACCCTCCTTACACTCACAGGGCTTCCCTGCTGGGACTCAGCCAAGGCAGCCACCCTACATCATTGTGACTGATTGACCGTTTGGTCTGTATCAGCCACCCCCACTACTGCCAGTCTGCAAGCTCCTCCTATCCAGAGAAATCTGTGACTTGGTCACTGTGTGGTCCTTAGCTGTGCATCAGCTTAGCACCTGCCTGGTATAACAGGCCTTCAGCAAATGTTGAACAGACGAATGTAGGAATGAGAAGTCCACATATCAGGTTTTTAAAAAATACAGAGGGGAGAGATCCACCAGTGTTGGATACATTTTCTATGTCAGGAAGTTTATATACAGCCATGCATCACTTAACAACAGAGAGAGGTTCTGGGGATGCATCATCAGGCTATTTTGTCACTGTGCAAACCTGGGGTGCACTTACACACACTAGATGGGAGTGCTGACTGCACCCTCCGCCACATGGTGTGACCTGGGGCTGGTGCAGCAGGTTACTGCACTCAATACTGTAGGCACCTGCAGTAAACACCCAAACACAGAAAAGGCAGAAAAATGCAGCCTTGTAATCATATGGGACCACCACTATATGTGCAGTCAGTCATTGACCAAGATGTCCCTATGTGGTGCGTGACATTATCATTTTTCACCAGCAAGACAAATCAGTGAAAAAACATCAGCCATATTTTACAGATAAAAGGAAACTAGGACTCAGATTAAATAATATTCCTAAGTGATGTCAAAAAAATTAGTAAAAAACTTTGAAATGGGAAAAAATAGATTAGTGGGTGTATTTCTAATCCAGAGCATCTCTCCAGGCTACCTGCATTGTCTGATCATTTTAGCTCTATTTCTGTGCCTTTGCAGAAAACTGATAGTAATGCAAATAACCCTTGTTGGGGAAATGCAAATGAAATCTGGCCTTAGGAGGTACAATTCATTATTGCCTTGTAGATATCAACTTTTTTGCATTTATTTGCAAATTTATTTTTGAGTCCTGATTGCCTGTATCTGTGTGTTCTTGGAATTCTCCATTGAACCTGTTTTCACATCTTACTGGTTTCCTCCTTAATGAACGAATTAAAATCCTTGCATGTACGCATTACATATTTTCACGAAGTCATGATTTTACTTTTATAATTTTAACACCAATTAGGTTTCAAAACCAACTTTGTTAGTTATTTCCAATTAATTAAACAGAAACACACATCCCACTGCTAATCTCATCATTAATCTCTCTGTCAAATACAAACTAACCTTGGTTAAAACCTAAAAGCTATCCCACTTAAACAGGTCATTTAAAATTGTATTTTTTTAATATTGTCTAATCAAGACTGAATTAGTAAGGTTTGACTTGAGGGACATGTCAGGTCAGCCGGAATGGCAGCCTGGATTCCTATATCAGCAGATAGCCCAGTCTTTTTAGCTCCAAATAATTTTTCTGTGCTTGCCAGCCTCTATCGCCACCAGATCCAAAGAGCATGCGCCATGTATTTTCATCTCTGTCTCCAAAACTACAGTGTGATCCTCCATAAACTGACACTTGGTCAGGGCTAAATAACGCAGGTTAGATTGAACTGAGATGAATGGAACTGAGCCTGTACTCAGCCTCCTACATCCACATGGGGGATACGTGCCTTCCCACAGTGCCAGGCCCCGGTGAACAGTCTTCCAGAGATGCTATCCTGAGAAATATGGAGACATCGCAAAGTTTTTTCCCCATAAGGTGACCAGAAGCTGTTCAAGACAGAAAGAATGGCCCCTCAGGCCCTGAGCAGACACTGAACTCCTTGTACACACATATTCATAAACCAAATGACATCTAGTGGCCCAATGGGACAAGTTCTAGAGTCAGACAGCTCTCAACTTAAGTCCTACCTACATCATTCAGTACTAATCTGAGTTTCAGCTTTATCATCTGTGATGATTAATTTTATGCTTCAACTTGGCTAGACTGTGGTACCCAGAGGTTTGGTTGAAAGTTAGGAAGTTCCTGCAAAGGCATTTTTTAGATGTGCTTAGCATTGATATTGGTAAATTTGGGGAATAGCGGTCACCCTCCAAAATCATAGTGAACCCCATTTGGTCACTTGAAGACCTTAAGAGGAAAAAACTGAGGGCCCCTGAAGAAGAAGGAATTCTGCCTCCAGACTGCCTTTGGAATTGGGTGACAATGGCAGCTCCTCCCTGGGGCTCCAGCCTGCCTCCTGCCCTGCACATTCCAAACTCACCCCCCCACACACACACCTGCATGAATCAATTCCTTAAAATCTCTCAGATAAAAGAGGAGTAAGTGAGACGCAAGGGGTAATGGACCTTAGAGAATTTAGTGTTCTGAGCTGTTGTGAAGCAAAAAGAAATTTAGTTTCTTAGCCTCAGTGAGAAACTACTTTGCCTGACTAGTACCTTGTGGATAAATAAAGTGCCACAGGACACTACAAGGAGACATGAGGTTCCTTTTCCTGCCCTCTGCTCTGTGTAACCCCCTCATTTCCAAAAGGAGTCTACATCTTTGCCTAAATAGCTAGGAAACTTAAACCACAGAGTAGGCATGTATTTGCCTGGGATGAGAGAGAATAAAAATTAAAGACAATTTACTAAAATTTCCTATCTTTTAAGGATGACTTTACCAACCCAGAAACATCCGTTAAAGAATAGTATTGGATTGCTGGAATAGTATTGAGAGTATTTCACATCACTCATGGACCCCCAGAGGATCCGGGATCTATTTGATCAAAGGCAGACCCAAACCAGTGGCGTTTGCTGCTGTCTCTGGCTGGACTTGATTTGATTGTGCAAGTGTATCTATGAAGTTAGCTGTCCACTGAGGGCAGGATACCAGCTGTGAAGCCACTCCCTCAACTTTCACTATTTCCTGTGTATCCCCAAAGACTCTGACATGAGCAAGAGTAGAATATTTAATTAGATTAACCCCAAGGTCATTTGCCCCCTATACTGAAAATTCATCACTATTCTTTTTCACAGTACAATAAGTTGGGCCTTATGATTTAATGTAGCCCGAAAAGATGACACAGGACCACCAAATAGGCATTGAAAAATATTCCCAAATATGGACACCATAGGTTCTTTTCCATTTTTTAATTTCCACATATGAATTAATCTTTAGAGCCAGGCCTGGTAGCTCATGCCTTCTAGCACTCTGGGAGACCAAGGCAGGGGGACTACCTAAACTCCGTAGTTAGGAGACTAGCCTGAGCAAGAGTGAGACACCATGACTACTAAAAATAAAAAAATTAGTTGGGGGTTTTGGTGGGTGTTTATAGTCCCAGTTACTTGGGAGGCTGAGGCAAGAGGATCACTTGAGCCCTAGAGTTTGAGGTTGCTGCGAGTTATGATGGAACCACAGCACTCTACCCAGGGCAAGAGAGTGAGACTCAGTCTCTAAATAAATAAATAAAGTAATAAAAATTTCAAATAAACTGGAGTCTAAAATAATTCTCTTTGTAAGTTTCTCCTTCATCCCAGGGGAAAGTAGATTTCAGATGGATTTCCCCTGTAGCTGCTGCTTTCTAAGCTACTTGCCAGTAGAAGGGATATGGATCTTTCAGCACCTGCAAAGGATCAGAAATGTAATAATGAGTTTCTCATAGGTCCCCCTTTTCCAGAAAGCCAGTAAGAACCACAAAGTATTTCAATAGCACCCTCTCACCCACAGAAGTGAGAAAACATAAGTAAATTCCAAGCCCCCAGAAAAGTTTCCATAAGCAAAATTATGGTTGTGGGACCAATTCACAATACAGTTCAGACACCATAACAGACATTTGGGGAACTGGGGTGGGGGGAGAAGAAAATATACAAAAAAAAGTTTAATATTTATGTTCAACTTCACCAGAATACCACCTGGCCAGTTGTTTGGTGTGTTTTTTCTATAAATAGAAATCTTACAGAAAGACTTCACCTTCCAGGAGGTTTATGGTGATAGCTTCAAAGTGCCCTCCAGGCATGGGCTTCAGACCTGAGAAATCCATCTTACTAGAGGCTTCCTTCTGCCTCTATCTCTTCATTTCTAGTTTCTCAGGTGTTCTTGGCAGCCCAGTCCTGAACCAAGTAATGGATCTGTCTCCACCCTCTCCTATCAGTGGAGTATGCAACATTTATTTTTAGCTTTTGGTTTCCTGATAATTCCATTTTGGTTTTTCCTCTACATGACTCAAGAAGATGGAATATCCCTTGTAAAACAACCTCTTCACTCCGGCCCACAAAGGTTTTTATCTTTTTATAGATAAAATCCACCATTACACTGCTGTGGTTGAACCCACAAGGACAATCAGAGTCGTCTTAAACACTTCTGAGCCAAGATGACCCCACACAGAAAGCGGAGGTTTATTTAGGCTCAGATTCAAGTGGTCTGGGTTGGTGCTTAAGCACAAGTAATTTTTAAAATCTGCCCTCCTTCCCCAATTCATCTATTATACCAAGGTTAGAAATCCCTGCTAGGAGACCCAGAAGGTTCTCTGTTCTTCTCTTTTTTTTTTTTTTTCTCATAGACAGAGTCTGACTCTGTGGCCCTGGGTAGACTGCCATGGCTTCATCACAGCTCACAGCAAACCCAAACTCTTGGGTTCAAGAGATCCTCCTGCCTCTGCCTTCCAAGAAGCCAGACTACAGGCATGCACCACCATATCCAGCTAGTTTTGCTATTTTTAGAAGGGTCGGGGTGGGAGGGTCTCACTCTTGCTCAGGCTGGTCTCCAACTCGGGAGCACAAGTGATCCTTCTGCCTCAGCCTCCCAGAGTGCTAGTACAGACATGAGCCACCAAACCTAGAAGGTTCTTTGTTCTTAACATCTCCATCAGCATCAGCCACAGCGCTCATTCTCGTGGGGACACACAGGCAACCTGCTGTGTCCCACACAGGCTGAGTGATACTTGAGGTCCCACAGACAGGAGTCCATTAAGGCTCTGCCCCCACCTCAAGAATCTCCTTCCCATTGTGTAAAACTCACAAGGTGTATTCCCCAAAATTCCCAGCCAGAATGTGCCAGAAATACCGATTACTCCTTCATTCCTCGGTTGTAACTCAGAACTAACAGTTCTTTACAAGTATATAAACCTTTTTCAACCTTTTTATCTCACTGCACACTTGAACCTGTAGCTAAACTTCCACAGCACACTTAAATTATGTCGATCAAAAAAAAAAAAGAGTAAAAAAATATATAAACTTACTGTGCTTTGAACTTCTTTGGAAAATAATTTAATCAATGATCTTTAAAATTTTTCTCGGCACCCCTGTGATCTTCTCACAGTACACCAGAATGATCAACTCAAGTGAATTAACAGACCCTTCCCCACACCTGCTTACCAATCTTTGTGATGAGAACTGTAAAATCTACTATCTTGGTAATTCTGAAGTCTGCATTACATTCCACAAAGTACAAACAGCAAAGCGGCACGTGGTACAACATAAATATTTTTGCCTTTGTTCTCTGAAAATGAATAAATAAAATTTTAAACAGACCTAGCAGGCATATAGGAACTAAATATCAATTTTATTCTTTTGGACAAATTGTGCACAAACCCCACCGTCCCTGGGAAAACACAGCATGGCAGGAGGGGCGCTCACCCTTGGCGCGGAGGCCCAGCTCGGCTCCTACTTCTCCCAGGTGTGAAGACGGCTAGGTGGCCCCTCAGCCTAGTGCTGAGAAGGCGAGGGTGAGATCAGAAGCGGAGCTGTGCTCCTCAGCAGCCCACACAGATGGGCCCCCGGTGGGTCAGGGGAGCATCTCACACCTCCAGCAGAGGCTCGGCTGCAGGGAGGGGAGGGGCAGGATTCAGCTGCAGAGACCACTGATACTGGGCCTCTCCAGAGCGGGGTGACTCTCTCCAGTCTACCTTGTTTGTGACAATGAAGCATGCCCAGGCTGGACACCTTACCTGCTACCCGCTGCTCGCTGCTCTCTGGCCATCCAGGGGGTGTTCCTCCCTGCCGACTCCTGGCCTTCACGCCACACCCTGGGCTACTGGTTTTTCTGGGTCCCCGACTCTGCAGTCGGTCCTCCCTATACTTCGGTGTCTGCCTGGGAGATGTGGATGTGGTTCCTCTTCAAGTCGCCTCCATTCCCCTCCTCACGCTCATGTCACCACCTCATTTTGGACCCTCTGCCTCTCCAGTCTGAGCCAGCGGCCCAGTCCCTACAATGTCTCCAAAACCCACCCAGTGCTGCCATTCCCCTCCTTCTGAGGCCACCAAGTGTGAGCAAGATGGCTGGCCCACACCATACTGCAACCTGCCCCTATCAGGAGGGTCTCTGCTCACTTCACAGCCCACGCTGCGACATCACTGCTCCCCCTCCCCCGCCACCTCTCTGCCCACTCCCTGGGTGGGGAACACCTGGCCAGCATTCCTGACTTAGTCCCCATGTCCCACCCCCAGGAGGCCTTCCCTACCCTGACAACACCCACCACCCCCACTCCCAGGCAAGCAGTGACCTATATAGCACTCCAAGCAGACCTTGGCCCCTGCTCCAGGGCACCCATTCAACTGGGCCATGCCTTCAGTGACCTCCAGGTGACAGAGCCAAGAAATTTGGTCTCTATCTTACTTGCCCAACAGTCAGGGAGGGATGTGGTGAGTCACCACCTGTCCCTCCCTCCCCTGCAGACATTTGCTCCTGCCCGTGGGTGCTCTTCCGGCCCCTGTCAGAGGCTCTGCCCATCTCTGCTACCTTGCGGCTCTATCCTCAGCCCTTGGACCTCAGTTCTTCCCTATCCCCTTCACACTCTCTCTCCCTGGACTCATTCCTCACCTAGCTTTAATCACCATCTGTATACTGATGGTGTCTACCTTCAGTCCTGCCTTCTCCCCTGAAATTCAGATTTGTAGTATGTATATCCACTTGCCCACTCAACACCTCTTCTTGGGTACTAATAGCTCTCCAAACTTAACATGTCCAAAGAACACTCTTGATTTTCTCCCTAAATGCTGCTCTTCTCACAATTTTCTCATTTCAGTGGTCTCTAAGGCCCTGTGTATTCTGCCCTGGCTACCTCTTTCCACCCCCAACCCCACATCCAGCTCAAGTGTCACTGTAGCAGAGAAGCTGACCCTGTCACCCTTCCTCCACTACACCCTCCTCTTTCTCCTATTTCCTTTTTATCTGCATCACTTATCACACGTCACATATTTATTTTCTGTGTCCATGTAGAATAGACCCACCTTGAGGACAGGAATTTTGTTTTATTGACTCTTTCATTCACTAATCCCCAGCACCCCAGAACTGTCCTTAGCATGCAGAAAGTACCTGAAAATACTTTTCTGCTAAATGAATGGCAGTCACAGGAAGTGTTTGTTGGATTCTTCACTTTTTACATGTGAAGTTAGGCTTCCCAGGTATGTGGCAAGGGAATTATGCCTTGTACCTTCTTATCTCGCCAGGTCCCAGCACACACACACACACACACACACATATGTATGGTCAACTAGTCAGCATCCGTTAATGGCAGAGGGTGATTTCAGACAAGATTAAGTATATTCAAAGGAAGATGTAAGTCCAAATCTCCTATAGCTCATAGCTGTACCTCTCTTAAATCATCTCCGTCTGTCCATCTCAGACCAGAGTTATGCTTGCCTGACCTCATCCCAGCATGGGCTATGAGCTCCAGGGGAACAGAAACACTCTTTGATTCGTTCCAGTGCTCTGCATGGAACTACCGCAGAGCACATGTTCCATAGGTGTTATACACACAATTAATATAACTCCAACCAACTGAGAAATACAGGCTCATATTGAGTGCCATGGGAGACAGGTGTCTTAGATAGAAAACAAAGTTTGTACCTAAGAGTGGAAGAGCAAGGAGGTGGGGGGAAGGGTGGGGCCATGACCTGGCACCTCCCTGCTCACACCTTACACTCAGCTGACCTCAGCTGACCCCCTCCCAGGGCACCTGGAAGGGAAGGATTTGAAGTAATTAAAAGTTCTTCAGAATCCAAGCAACAAACAAACCCAATTCAGAGATAATTTCTAGAGCCCCAAAGAATAAGTCAGAAATCAGTATAATTGAATCAAAAGAAATATAAACTCTCATTTAGTGTTCTTTTGTATAAATCTCAACCATATGAAAAATAGTTACATATAACCTGTGTGCTGCCACAAGTCTCCAGTCTGTTGGGAATACCCTTCCCTTGAATCCAAAGCACCATTATTTATACCTATCACATGAAGTGGGAATTTCAGCTTCCTCCTCATGATTCATAGGTTCTCAGATGACAGTGATATGTCCTAGTCAGTGTGTCCCCTCTAGATCTAGCCTGCTGCCCCAGATCAATCCTGTTGGCCATCTCCAGGAGTCATATCATCATTCCTGAAGACTGCCATCCCCTCTCTTCACATGCCCACCCTCCTTTACCCTAACCAGAGCCACAACTTCTCCCCAAAACTTTAACACAGACTGAATATAGGACACAGCTGTTAATAAACGTCACTAAAGATTTTAGGATTTTGTAAAGAAACAGAAAAAGAAGATATAAAACTCAGAATAAAATACTCCTTCTCCTAAAACACAGTGGCTGAAGCCATCACAGAAGGCCTCATTAACTCTCCAACCTGAATCTCTTTCCTCATAGGTCATATCAGTTAGGTAATGCCAACTCTTGTCACAAAAAAATCTCCAAATCTCAGAAGTTAACCATGCTGGAAGTTTACTCCTCACCCACACCAAGTCTATTTTGGTATTTGGTAGGCTGCCTTCCTCACAGTGATGCAGACAGAGACCCAGGTTCCTTCCATCTTGTGGCTCTGCCCTTTGCTTCAGGTTGATGGATAGAGATAGGCACCTGCCTTTAAACTACTTTGGCCCAGAAGCTGCTCATATTCCCATTGGCAAGCTGTGGCTCCATCTAATACAAGAATAGGGGCTGGGAAATACAGTCCTGGTGGGAAGCTGCTTTTCAGCAACTACTCACAACATGGAAGAAAAGCAGAACTCTTTAGATGACAATCAGCCACTTCTGCCACACACCCTGAGGCTCAGGGTCTCCAAACTCCTCCCTGTCCCCCCACATACACAAGAAGCCCCAAAGCAATGCACATTTACACCAAGATGCCACACATCAGGAATTTGTCAGCTGAACGTGTCATTCCTTTGTGTTATCACTCTGCTGTAGTTCATCAGTGACAAAGATGAGTTACTCAGTTCTGTGCCCCAAATGCTCACAATCTAATGTGTCCAATGCATCTGTTTCATGCTACCTTAGCAAATCTTCCAGTTCATCCCAGAGATGGGGTATTTGTTTCACAGGAACATGAGTTACATGTGCTCTGTTCCCCGACTCAAGTGCAAATGGGTCCCTGCAGATGTTTGTGAACGGAAAGGGCAGGCTGTGCTTGATGAGAGGTGCAGGATCTGGTTTGCATTTGTTCCTGGTCAAAACAGGAAGTGCTTACCCTATTTTTCAAAATGTGTTAGCTTTTTCAAAAAGCAAATGCTCTGTGGTGCATACAATGATTCAGCTCTAAGGAACACAAGGAAGCTGCTTCAAGTCTTTCTCAGGGCGTACTCCCTTCTCTGTGTCCTCTTCGCTGTGATCACCCCAACCCGGGAAGACACTCACGTGAGCGTTGTCCTGCAGGCTGACTGATGCAGTGGGCACTCAAGGGGCCATGGCTCAGTCTTAGCCCCCATCATCCCAGTGGCCACTTGCATGACTGCCACTCTCGGTGGCTACAGGGATCAACTGCTGGAAACCACAAGACAGAGCCTGTGACTCCCAAGTTAGCCTGGGCTGGGGGACCTGAGTCTTGCTTGCCTCTGCCTCTCACTAGTTGGAGGACCTTATACAAACCTGTCTGAATTTCCATTTTCTCAGTAAAATGAAATTCATGACTGTAAAAAGCAATTTGAAAAGCAGCAAAGATAATACAACTTCCAACTGTGCTATACCTTAACAGCATCCAGAGCACCACAAGCTCCATGTAGGCCAGTCAGAAAGAGACCACAGGCAAGGAGTGGGTGTGGCTGGGCCTTGAAAGATGCATGACGCTTAGGCCAGGAAGATGATGGCAACCAGTTGGAGGATGTGAAAATGCTCTGTGAGCTAGAGGGGACGGTCAAAGGTGCATGACTGTAAAGACAATCCACTGGGTGTGCCGGCTCAGAGAAGACCCTAGGGATCTTGCTTTAATGAAAGTATGAACAAGCACATCAGCTAGTTCTGAGCGCCTCACAGGACATCGTCAGCTAATGTGTGCTCATTTCTCAGCTCCCATTTTCGACACGCCCAAACCATACCATGTGTCTGAATCAACTTCGATACATTAGTTGGTTTCATCTGCTGTAAAATGATGCTGAGAGGCTGCTGCTGGAGAACTCCTCTGAGAAGGGCTATCTCCTATCTTATCCCTCCCCAAAGATACCAAGGTAGCTCAAAACCCCCCAGGCCTGGAGCTTTCTGATCTGCCCGGGGTCAGGAGGAGGGGAGGAGGATGTGCAGCTGAGGAAGAGGCCACTCGGGGTTTCCCTCATTTCAGTGTCCTGCTGAGGCCACTCTGTCTTTCTCCAGGTATGGAGAGAATCAGGTCTGCCTTTAAGGATTTGGGGGCTGCTCAGCTGCCCCGCCCTGATACTCAGGCCAGTGTTCCCCATCTCCAGAAAAAGCTGCCTGCCATCCTGGGACCCCCAGAACCAGGCACATTTTCTCACCTGGCCACTGACCAGTTTGCTCCCAAGACAAGCAAAACTTCAAGGGGAAGTTGTGAAATTGCTTTGGCTCTCTAGAAATAGACTTCCCACCCACCCACCTACCTCCTTTAGGACTTGGATCCTCCAATTGCACTACAGGTTGACTGCACCTGTGCAGGCTTGGGAACAGCTCCCTCCCTCCCCCAGTGCTCCTCTCTGCTCCCCAGGGAAGAAGCAGCTTTCTCCCTCTCCAAGGAACTGCTGAGCCTTGGCACCTGCAGCCCTGCTATGTCAGAGGCAGGAAATGTGTGTTCAGCACTGTCAGCTGCTTTTGTTCCACTGTTAATTGTACTTGGGAAGGCCCCACCTTCGTGGAGCTGGAGAAGGGAGGAATTATCAGCTTTGGAAGCTAAAGGAAATATTTGAATGGACACATGTAGGGGTGCATGGCACACCTTTTGGGTGCGGGACATAACCACAAGAGGGACTCTATCTAACAAATTCAAATATTGAGACTTGGTTGTTCATACCTTCATACTAACCTGAAATTTTAAAAAATGAAAAGAAAAAATGCCTAACCTGACTTCAGGCCTAACCTACATCTTATACAATTTGCCAGGGAGCCTTCCCCTTAGGGCGCTGGTGCTCACCCAGGACCACTTGACTGGCTCAGGTGATGATCCATCCATCAGAGTCCCAGAGGAGGGGTAAGTGTAGGGCACTCCAAATCAGTCCCTAAGTGTGTCGCAGTGTTAGGTAAGCTATTTGGGGTCAGGGTCTCAATTCCCTGAACCCAGTTGACCTGGTTCAATTACTGGGCTGAGCTAGAAAGTTCAAGCAAGGCATGGCTTTCATTGAAAGCAAAAGTGAGCGGACACAGTGGAGCAGCACAGACAGTGTGGACAGAAAGTAAAAGTAACCTACACAAGTTTCAGGGTAACGTTTATTTAGGAAGAACAAAAAGTTTGGAGCACTAACAAAGGGAGTCAGAAGCAGGTCCCTCTCATGAAGGAGCAGAGGTGGGAAAGACCAAACTTAAAGGTCTCCAGCAATATACATATTCTCCTTTTGAAATTGGCTGCAAGTCTTTCATTGGCTTCTTTGAGCCTCCAGGCAGTATTGCCCTTTCCTATTGGTCATTGGTTACCTAGGTTACTTAATACCCACATTCTTATGAGCCCTCCAGGCTTCCTGGTTCAGCAGGTCAGGTTTTCCTCTTAGGACCCTGCAAGTTCCTTTCTTAGTGTCCCTTCTCAAGCTAAATGAGTATGTGATGTCCAAACCCAAGTGTCATGGCACTTCACAAAAAAAAAAAAATCAGAACAACAGACTACATGGGCCCTGGCTAAAATCAAAAGTCCAAGTCAATGCCACATTTGTCCCATTGGACAATTGAATGAGGGGACCCCAACTTTGGCGTAAAACTTTTGTAACATTCCATGAGCAGTTAGTGCAAATGTCATTATGGAATAAGAATGTTTCGCTACTATATTTTGTAGAAGTCAGTGTTGATGATTTAAATGGTGGTCTGTTTGTTCAAAAGTCAAAAGAATCAAGTTGACAAATGAAAAACATGAATACATCTATTATAAACCCAAACCCAACATCATTCAAGTAGCTTCAATACATCAACGTTTTCTTTACCACACACCATTAATGTTAACATGAATTCCTTTAGCACTATGGTTTTCTCTGCACTTAATTATAAATGCATTTTGGTTTAATACTTGTAGAAGAGCAATTGTTTAATGTTTGCACATACTTAAATGAAACTATATAAAAATAATTTAGTTCAACAATAACATTTTGAAGATGACTCCCAATGTTATTTAAATGTGAAGAAAAAGGCTGTATATTATTTGTCCATTTTACACATCCTCGCCAATCCTAAGAAATTCATATATTTAGGCATCATAAACTGATTTCCGTGGAAGGCACAGGTCCAAGACTTTTCCTGTTCAAGAAATTATCCCCCTCATCCTCCTTTTTGGGCTGAATGAATGCAAGAACACAAACGTGGGTCCAGAATTAGTCCTTTTTCAGTGAATGAGAGGTCAACTGCGTCACTTGATCAACAAGTGCTGTTTATTTTTTATAGTCTCCCTGAAACATGAACCCAGAAGACAAAGAACAAAAGCAAAACTATCCAGCCACTCTGGAAGGAAAAATGCGAAGTTCCCAAACGAACATGTTACTTGGAAATATAAACCATTTCTCCTTAGCTTGGCTCCGCCAGCTATCTCGGAAAAGGATGTTTTTACAATCAGAGCAGAAATATGACTGTCGGCTCCTGCATTTACATTTCTTTGTTACAAAATGAATGCGACTTGTTCAGATTCCAGCAGAGGAGAAAGCAGCAGAAGTAGTGGTTACTTTCCAAAGTGAAACTTAAAACCACAATCTCCGGTGCACAAAAGGCAGAGTGAGTCACAGGAAGAGGCCACTTGCTTGCAAAACTCATTAAAAGCAATGCAGAGCTGAATGGACTTCCTGCACCAATGAAAAGAGGCTGGCATCAGAACAGGCACCTCCAGGCTCCAGCAGTTTGGGGGAGGAAGGGAGCCATTAGAAATCTGGGCAAAACCCAGGGCTGCTCCTTCACACAGACCACCTCCTCCCCCAACGCACACCCCAGACCTGAGGCCTGGAAGCTCCTCCCCACCCAGAGGGCTCACATCTGAGATCCCCGGGAAGGTGGCTGCGGCTGGCAGCTGTGAATTCAAGGATCACAACGACACCTTGTGACTCAAGTGAGCACCTGTCCTGGGCTTCCAAGCTCCTTTTCAGGAGTGTGGCTGAGGCAAGAGGATCTTTGCAGGGGCTTCCCTACTGTGGCAGGTCTGTGTGGGCGCTAAGGCGGCTGGCACTGGCTCGCCCTGCCAGGTGAAAGTCCAAGGTGCCCTGTTGCAGCAACACAAATAGGCCACCCGGAGTAGGGCCGGGGCTTCTGCTCAGTCATCTTAAAACATGCTTTTCAGACTGGAGCCAGCACCAGAATCCAGATTGCTGGGCCCATGCCCACAGCGTGATCCAGAGAGCTGGGGCGAGATCTGTTTCTATCCAGACCTCCTGGTGCCGCAGCTGCAGGCCAGGAGACCACAGTGTGGGAACCACAGATTGAAATGGATTTTAGATCTGAATAGCCACGGGCTACACCCTCCTCCAGGCCAGTTAGTGGGTCTGACCTCAGGCTGTGCCAATGGGAAGCACTTTTGTATGCAAATAATTCCCTTGGAGGAACTCCCCCTTATCCCCACAAGTCCAGTCCAGAACCTGGCTGGTATCCAGGTCCAGCTAGGCTGGGAGAGGGCCCTTGTCACAGCAGAGACTTTTTTAAAAAGGCCTTGCTGCCAAACCCAAACCTCTTGTGCCCCCAGGTGGCCATTTGAGCCCGCAGACTTCCAGGGTCAGCTTCTGTCTGCTCAGATGCTGGTCTCTGCCCAATAGCAAGCCACCTGCCTGGCTCTCCATAGAAGTGACATTGATCACCACCTTTGATGCAGCAGGAGTTGAAAGAGAGGGTTGGACACAGAAAGCAGCAGCTGGGGTTTTAACCATCTTCCCTCGGATCAAGGCGGAGATGGGGTACAGAGAGGGCCCCCTGGGTCTGCAGCAGTGCCAGCCCTCCCGGAGCAGCCAGTTAGCACTCCTGCAAGGATGAAGAAGCATAGATCCTGGATGCTTGCTTTTCAACTTTTTAGAACGGGGCCTCCACTTAGCTTTCCTCCCCAGCAGTTCTCCTGTTCCAGGATTGGATCACACTAGGGCCGCACGCACCTTTTTCCTGGAAAAGGTGCTCAGAGGCCCAAAGCTGATGGCCCACGGCCCCATTGTCACCCTTCCTCAGCCTCTGAAGCTAGGGGTGGTGTTGTGTCAGAGTTTGAAGACCAAGCTCTAAAACATTTTAAATATTCGGGTGATGACGGTGGGACACTGAGGAAATCCAAGCTACAGGCGTAGCTCCCCAGCACACGTCTGAGAGTTGCACACAGAGAATGTGGGAGTCCACAGGCTGCAGACAACAGTCCAGACAAATTTTTATTTTACAGATTGAAAAAGCCTACACACTGAAGTCAGAGTTGGAACAAGTTGACAGAATGAGAGGGTGTGTTTTGTTTTCTCAAGAGGCAGAGGCATTCACTGCACGGAGGCCCGGAGGTGAACTCTTGGGATTTGGGCTTCATGAGTTCAGTCGGGTATCTCGGGCAGCTGTGTGTCGAGCATTTCGGGACCAGTCCTCCTCGCTTTGTTCCAGAAACACTTAGGCTGACACAGGTGAAACAGCCACGTCGATGACCCACAAAATCAACAGGAATTAGGACACTTTTCAGTTTATATAAACTATTAGAAGATTTTGGTTGAATTGCTCAAAATAAAAAAAAAAAAAATCTGGGATATACCACTGACAAGTCAAGAGTCCAAAAAATGAGGACAGCAGATGTGAGGCAAGAAATCATCAACGCGGATTCTGGGCCAGGCCCTGGGAGGCACTTCTTGAGCATCTGATTAAAGCCTCCTACCTGGGAGCCTCCCGCCAGGGTAATGAGGAGTCCTGACTAGCCTTCTCCTCTTTTTCTTCATCCTTCTATCCCCACCCACTTAAATCTAAAACATCAGAAAATATGTTTATTCTAAATAGTGAACAGTTTACAGCCTCGAGGATTTTGAGTAGAGCATAAAGTAATGTTTGGTAACACACACTAGACAATCAACAACTTAATAACTTATCAAAAACTATTTAAAATTCACGCGACCGATTTTCGTCAACATCTTTCATGGGTCTCATTTATTACAGTGTTTTCCAACTTTGCATCTGATACACCACCATGAAATAGTACAGTGACTTTTTTTTATCATTGCACCAGCATGTCCAAATACAGATCAAATGTTGTAGATAAAAATATACTTAAGAGTGGTGGTCCAAACCTAAAACTGAAAAGGGAATTCTCTTTGAAAGTGTAATCATTTTTCTCAAGTGTATGTATTTTTTTGTGTGTGCCAAGAATATCTAATTTTTTTTATCAGATGTGATGAACATTCAATGACTTGTCACTATGATGTGGTTCATTTCCAACGGGCAACCTTGAAATATGTGGTCCAAATACAGGCATTCTGGAAGGTGACCTCAGCATCGCTGGGTTTCAGTTACGTACACACAGATAAATCGACTCACGCACAAAGGCCTCCCATATACGAATCTCATTTTCAGAAGCCACAAGGCAGATGTTAGCTCTGGTGACACCCTCACCAGGGTTCACTCTGAACTTGACACAGATCTGAGGGTACTACTTTCTGGGAGGCATACCGCTAATTCAGGTGCAGTGATATGGAAGTTTAACATACATCAAAATTAGGGGTTCAAGGGGGCATGCTCTGAAAGCTCCGCCTGGAGAGTGTACTGCAGAGGGTCAGCCCAAAGATAGGCAAATTGCATGAAGGACATGCCAGCCACGTAACAGCCAAAGTTCCTACCGGGTGCAAGGAAGCAACCGTGTGAACCTTTGCAGACCCTTGAGCTTATACTTAGTTCACTTCACAACAGTTAAAAGTCACTCAAAAATACCCTCGTGAAAGGAAGAATTAAAGTGGCCTCTTCACGATTCTAGTAAACAAGCCCAGAGGAGTTAAGTGAGGCAGGGCTATGTTTACGACCTTTGTGACCTCTGCACACGCGTGTCTGTGTTTCCACGTAAATCTGCCATTGACACACGCGTGTCTGCCTCCCGTGTTTGCCAACGTGAACCGTCTAACAAAGACGTCAATGCTGACAGGGCCACCAACTACAAGAAGGCAGAGACTCTGTGGATTCTCTTTCACAGAAAGAGTGAAATTTCATTCAACTGTTCCATTTTCTGCCTCCTATGACTCTAACAATGAAATTTAAATAGGAAAGGGTTCCAATCATCGGAGCAAAACACAATTTAAAAAAATAATACTTCAAAAAGTAAAGCAAAATCTTTGAACAAAGTATTTTTTTTTTTTTACTTTTCAAATTGTTTCAACCACAAGCCAATTTAATAAACAAGTAAAAGAATCACCTTCTATTGGCTTAAAGAACGTCCACTCAAATTACTACTTTTTCCCTTGCCCTGAATTTGAGTGGAAAGAGCTAAGGAAAATAAATTACTTATAAATGTCAAAAGAGGGCCAGCCCATGACATATACAGAGTAAGGCTCTTTGGAAAGGTTAACTATATATAATCCCTTTTCATATGTTAGCAACAGCTGACAAGGAAAAAAAATGACTAAAATATGTATAATAGTAACCTCATCAGAGAAAATAAATAACATCTACAAAGAATAAATTTAACTTCTTGAAAATATCTTCTTAAAACTAACAAGTATCTTTTGAGACCTCCCAATAAAAGTCAACATCATTATCATTTGGCATAAGCACGTTCAAGTCCACATCATCTGCACCACCTCGCTGGACAAAAGGAAGCTAAGTGTTCAACTGATCTCAAATACTGCCTTCATAATATTCAACTATCATTTTAGTTTAAGGCATTGCAAAAGTTACCAAGAGCTAGATATAGTGCATTTTAAATAAAAAGTCTGCCACAGATGTGTTAAGGCATAAATGTTCCAGCCTTGAGCCACGAAAAATGGGGAAAAGATGTCACTTGAATAGGCTGTCTTTAGCCAAAGGAATTAAAGAACTCGTCACCTAAAAACCAGACTAGTTCGCAAATACTGCAAGGGAACATCGTAAGCCCAAGGCCAAGACCAGGACCAAGGTCCAGACCCAGTGAGGTTTGGATTCCCTTCAGAAACCTCAGATTGAGGTCACCTGACCCTTCACGGCCCTCCCTACTATGTGCAGAAGGTGGCACAAACAATGCTACAAGGAAATGTGCCCCCTCCTCTGCCAAGAACTGTGCACATCTGGAGTTGCGCAACTGATGCTGTCACTGGTGGGACGGCCCTCAGACAGCCACCTTCCACTTGGGTTTCACGGGCTCGTGTTGCACGTGAACCAGTAATTGCTGGGGCTGGCTGGGAATGCAGCATTGTATAATAACGTGCGAAGCCGCAAATGAGGAATGCTTCCCACACCATGAATGCACCTGACACCCTGGCTGTTAAGTACACCCTCCAGAGTTTCCTTAGAAACATCACTCTCCAGTTGGGGCAAGGGAGAGATGCACCTCCATTCTCTCTGCTCTGAAGCAAACGACCGCACATCATGCCCCCAAGCTGCAGCCGCACGGTGCCCAGAACCTATCCTTTAATGGGTGACGACCCGGCTCTGCACTGCCATCGGAGGCTGCCTGGTACATTTTATGCTGAGGCAGAATGCACATCTTGATTTTCAAAAGGTGGTGGTGGCTCTCTCCAAAAGGTGAAATTACTGAAAGTGTCCGAACAGGGAAAGTCTGAAGAATGGCTTCTTTTCAGCAACGGAAAAACGTGGTCAACCACTTCACACAGCCTCACGTACCTGCAAGGGAGAGGGATTTTGTCATTATCACCCAACACCAGGGAGGCACCCAGGGTATGCTCTGAGGCTGGGGGGAAAAATACATCTATGGCCGCAGGGGGGAGACCACCTACTTAACACAGCTGAAGTGATTCTAGAATAATGTCTTATTAATTAATTGGAAATCAAAGCCAAGAATAAAGAGTATGCAAAGAAGAATCTGAGAGGGTTACGTGGACAGGAAGGAAGGACTCGACTTCCCCTGCAGGACAGGATCAGGGGGCAGAGCACAGCAGAGGACAGGAAAAAGTTAGCAAGGCCTAGGGACAGCCACCTGCTGCAGGGGTCAGGGGTTCCAGGAGAGAAAGAATGGCAGACAGGGCATATCTCTGGAAGCCCAGACCGGGATCACCTCACTGCACACTGGGTCCTGGGGTTTAGGAGACACAGATTTGACCTTCAGCTTTGCCATTTAATAAGCCGTGTGATCTTGGGCAAAGAACTTATCATCTCTAAGCCACAATTCCCTCCACTGTAAAGGGAGGAAAATAAAAACTGTGCCACAGTGTTCACACTAGAAGTAAATAAGATAATAATGCACATACAAATAAAGTAATGTATACCGAATACTCAATACATGTATTTGACTACAAATTATTAACATGTCCCAGGGGAAAATGCTCTGGTTGAGAGCTGCATGAGGGTCCAGAGACCTGGAATCCACTCCTGCCTTACTTGCTGGGCAATCGTAGGCAAGTGTCTTGCCCTGTCTGGGCCTCAGGCCCTTCATCTTTATGGTGTGTGGAGTTGGACCAGAGCAGGGTTTTTAATGATCCCTCCAATATTCTCTCATTCTGTTATCTGTGCGCTCCCTAGAAGACATTAGATATTATTTCATAGTGTCTGTAACAGGTACTCCACAAAGAAAGTTGCTATATTGAATATGACCTCCTGGTCCCTCCAAATAGTGATCCTGACACACCCAGGCTTCTCTAGATGCCTCCTTGACAGTCACTGGGTCCCTTTCCAATTGCAATTTGCTAAGAACCAAAAGGGGCTTTTCAAAACCCAAAATCCAGGAATTAGCATGTTCCAAGGCATAAACTAACTTACTTAAATAAGGATGAGTGTGTATTTAATAAAGGACCTCCAAAGGACTGATGAGAAACCGCGTGCTTGAACAAAGTAGGAAAAATGTCTTTCAATATAAAGCCAAGAAGTATGTCTTCCCTGGGGATTAAAATAAACAGACAAATTTTTAAAATACCTCCCAGCTTTAAGGCCTATTTGTCTGCGGTCTGTGGCTGTGGCAGGAGGCCCCTCCCCACGGGCAGCAGCTCCCTGCCAGGCCGTGGTGGGTGCTAAAATCAAACCCGCCCTCACATGTTCTGAGCGGCGAGCAGGGCTCCATCTTCCGAGCCCACCTCAGTGTGGGCAGAGCTCTAGCACTGACACTCACAAACTGAGTGAGAAAGCTCTGAGCTTCTTACCCAGCATGGCCCCTCCATGTAAAGACATTTCAGATGACTGCCCCAGGTTCTGAGTGACAAGTACCTATCTGGCTTAGAAACTATTGTACCAAGTTCAATGCCAGAAAAATGTGTGCCTTCCCAGGGCAGCACAGTTACTCTCTCCCAGCCAAGCAAAAACCCATCCCCAGTCCAGGTGTTAGATGACAACCTTCCTTGGCAATGAACAAACGTGCACCCAGTTGCCCTGTAACCCCAGGGTCTCAGCGAACACAATGCCTTCAAAGGCCTCTTAGGCAAACCCTCCTGGGTGCTAAACCCCCTCTTTCCACAGAAGTCCTGGCAAGACCTACCACTTTGCCACATTGGGGCAGTGTCCTATTGGCTGAAGATCTTTGGGAGAAGGGGCACATTGTAGGGGGAGAAGGCAGAAGGTGAAGGAAAGGGTCGGGAAAGAGGCCAAGTCCTGCAGCTCTTGCACCAATCGGGGGGCCGTGGCCTGACCCTACCTCCCTTCTGCAGGGTGTGAGGCACTTCCATCTCTGTCCACACACCCTGAGGACCACCTGGCCACTGGAGCCCAGGGCTCCCCTTAACCGAGAACTAGCCTACTCACGCTGGCCCAGAACCTGAGCGTTACAATCATCATCTTGAAAGTGAAAATCTGCCTGGAGGGAACATAAATCCCTCCTCTATCTAAAACCACAGGAGGCGATTAGAGGGGCCATAGATCTAAGCACCCCCAGTCTAGCCCCTTAAGATGAAGCAGGCTCTGCAGGCTCCCTGGGGTCATTCAGGTCAGAAGCTCTTTCCAGGTCTTCCCAAGCCGGAACAAAAGAGCTGCAGCCTCTGACAGGGCAAGGAGGTAACTGTCTGGCTGGGTCGACGTGGTCCCCGAGTGGGCCGAGCTCCCCAACACACGGAAGGAGAACGTGTGCTCCACGCTAAGAAGATGGAAACCCAAAGTAACACTCTACAGCAAACCAGGATGCCTCGCTAAAAACAGTAATCCAATCTGGCCCACTGACTCGGGAACACTGGGCTTTGACCAAAAAAAGAGAGGGAACTCTTAACAATTACGCAGCAATGTTTCTGGTGAGAAACATTTGGGATGTGAAGAGATATAGAGTTTCTCTTCTTTAAATATAACTTCCCATATTTCAATTCGGTTACATTTCTAATTCACGTTCTAGGCTTCCAAACCTAACTTGGCAAATCCAAACCACTCGTCTTCAGATTCAATCCATTCCATTCTGCAGCAGGATCTAACCACTAGTTTAAAACGTAAACCCAGAGGGAATCTGGTTTAATTCCAACTCTCTAAAAATTAAGTTTTGGACAAAGTACAAGGAGTTCAAATATACTTTTCCTTATAGGAATTAAAGATTAAAATATAAGCAGCAAAGCGTGGGGCGGGGGAAGGTATGCTGTCAACTGTAAAGCGCCTTCTGATTCAAGGTAATCACAAAATGTGCAGGGTACTCACGATGATATGTTGGTCTTGGCGTGTTCCTGAACTAGCTCCCCCTTCGGGTTGACGGTAAATATTCTATTCAAAGACACTCCCACTTGCTTGTATGAATACACGTCCTACATTTGGTAAAGATGATTTAAGGTTTTCATTAGCAAAAAAAAAAAAGAGCTCATCATTAAAGAAGATATTTCTGATGTGCTGTATTAATAATAATATCAAATTTTCATTAACCAGAACTCCACCTCAGAGTAGTAAAAGCGATTCAATTAGTTTTCCTCTCTGGGTCCAATTCCCTCTTCTGTTCAGAGACTGAGTAAAGGGGCAGACAACCTGTCATGTCCCCTGCAATTCTAATATTCCTTCAGGTTGTTCTCTGACCCATTTTCCCATCTCATGAAAATCCATCAAAGCTTTCAGAAGTAGGAAGATTCTCTGATTCAGCAGTTGGTACCCAACTATATTCCCTGGAATATTGAACTTTCCAGTAAATTTGGGCAGAGCATGCAAAATCTCAAAGTGTTTCTCTCAGCCTCAGAGACCATATTGTACTCATTGTACTCCTAAAACTTGAGAGGCTAAATTTGCTGTCACGGTGAGAGTTGGCTTTGTGGTTCCCTTCTGGTAGAGAGGACCTAATCCTATTAAGTGTTCTTATTTTACTAATTTAACAAATAATTTGGAATTTAGTTGCTAGTTCCACATTTCAAGCTTCTACCCACTAGCCAACCTTCAAAAGACATCGGAGACCACAAAATAATTTTTAATCTCCTTGCCTTTAGCTGGGAGCAAGTGGCTATTTACCAGCTATTTGTTAAGGGACAAGACTCTGGCTTTACATGTACTTCTAGGCCAGGGCTTTCAGAACAGGCAGTAATTCCCCAAGTTCTTATATATTCAATCCACCACTTACCGCTGGTCGGTTTCCAAAAGCAGCATAAAAGGGTTCTGTATTTGGGAAAAACAGGTTTTTGATGTCTGTCAAACACTGGACTTTAAACTTTTCCGGTTTCTTTTCAATCACTTCTCTATTAAAATAAACAAATAAAGCATAGATTAGCACAAGAGGATAAGCTTCCCTTAGCATCAGGCTATTTTTAACCCTCAAAGCTGCAAGGACGCTAAGAACACTTTTATACCGTCAAAAGTTAAATACATTTAAGTCAGTTAAACCATCCCAGGAAGGCAAAGCAAATTTGTACTTTCCGATTTCCCCACAAAAAAAAAAAAAAAAAACAAATACTAATCATTTCCCCAGAGTCCTACCAGTCTTCTATAGAACAAAGAATGAAAAAGAACACAGAAAGAGCAGGTACCTCCCCAACTCACTGTACGAGGCAACTGCAAACACAGAACCTAAGGAAGAAAAGTATGAGCTAAGACTGGGCCTATCCCATCTGTGACTATAAGTGCAAAAAAATCTAAGTATATACGTATATGCAAACTGCAGCAACGGAGACTGGGTTTATTCCAGGAATACAAGAGTAACTTAATATTTTAAATCCTTAATGTAATATAACACCTCGTATCAGGTTACAAGAAAAAAATACATGATCATCTCAACAGATAGAAAAAGGGCACTTGATGCAATTCAGCATCTAATCAGAATGAAAAGTCTTAAACCAGGAAGAGAAGTGAACACTCAAACACCTACAGCAAACATCCTATCACCAATGAAGTGGTGGTGGTCTCTCTCATTGTTTCAATTCAACACTGTACTTTCCACTCCTGGCTAGTGAAATAACATAAGAAAAAATGTAGAAAAGGGATAAGAACTAGAAAGGATGAGGAGGAAAAAATGGTCATTATTCACAAAAAACAACTATCCACATTTTTAAAAAGGGACCTGCAGATTCGGCAGCTAGGGCACCGGCCACATACACTAGGGCTGGCAGGTTCAAACCCAGCCCAGGCCTGCTAAGCAACAATGACAACTGCAACAAAAAAATAGCTGGTCATTGTGATGGGCACCTGTAGTCCCAGCTATTTGGGAAACTGAGACAAGAGAATCACTTAAGCCCAAGAGTTTGGGATGGCTGTGAGCTGTGATGCCACAGCACTCTACCCAGGGTGACAGCCTGAGACTCTGTCTCAAAATAAATAAATAAATAAATAAAGTCAATGCACGCACACACAAAAAATCAAGGTACAAAGATTAATTGCATTTTCATGCATTAGAAATAGACAGAAAAGATAACTGCATAAATGTTATTTTAAATAAGAATTTTACAACATCAGGACTAGGCATGGTAGCTCATGCCTATAATCCTAGCACTCTGGGAGGCTGAGGTTAGTGGATTGCTTGAGCTCAGGAGTACCAGACCAGCCTAAGCAAGAGTGAAACCCCATCTCTAAAAACAACCAGGTGTTGTGGCAGAAGTCTATAGTCCCAGCTACTTAAGAGGCTGAGGCAAGAGGATCTCTTGAGGCCAAGAGTTTGAGGTTGCTGTGAGCTATGATGCTACAGCACTCGACCGAGGGTAACAATGTGAGACTCTCTCTCAAATAATAATAATAACAATAATTTTATAATATTAAATGTCTAGTAATAAACTTAACAAAAGATATGCCAGACCTTTATAGCTAGAATTATAAAATTTCATTAAAATATATTAGGAAAAACCTAAATAAAGAAATGGAATGTTCTTGAATTAGAAGAGTCAATATTACCCTGAGATGTTAATTCTCCCTAAATTGATCTGCAAAGTTAATCTAACTCCCAACAGATTTTTTTATGTTTTTATGGAACTTGATTCTGGCCAGGACACTTCTGATGGACGGCAAGGACCCGTCAGCTCTGCTAGCTCAGACACCGTGGTGCTGGTCAACTGGTCTAGCCCTTCGACAGCGGAGCAAAACAGAGCGCCCAGAAACAGAACCACACGTTGATTTATGACTACAATATTATCTCAGAGCAGCAAGGAAAGGTCAATCTTTCCAGTAAATGATGCTGGCACAAATGAATATCTATATAGGAAAAACAGAATTAATTGCATCCCCAATTTCACTCTACCTAAATGAGTCAATTCCGGGTGGATCACAAGACCTAAATGTGAATGGCAACACCTTTAGACAAAATATAGGAAACTGTCTTTATGCCCACAGGTCAGGGAAGATGTTGTAAATGCCTAACAAGCACAAAGTACAGAGGAAATGATACGTTCACCTACATGAAACTAATTTTATGATCGTCAAAAGCTATAAACTTAGAAAAGATACTTATAGCACTTGTAACAAAGGCTAAGTATCTAGAATACATAACACACTTTTCCAAATCAAAAAGAAAATGGGGAGAAAGACTTGAATAGGCAATTCACAGAAAACGAAGCCCAAATGGCCAATAAACAGATGAAAAGAGACATTTCACACCAGACAGTAAAACATCTAAGAGGCTGACAGCACATTGGCAAGAGAGTAGACTAAATAGAACTCTTACAAACTGGGTGCTGGGTGCGCGAATTCGTTCAATGACTCTGGAATACAGTCTGAAATGTCCTAATAAAGCTGAGTATGTGCTACGCTGTACGGCCCAGCAGTTCTGCACCTAAGCATAGACCTTAGATGTTAGACCAACAACTGCACACGTTACCCCAGCTAACACACACAAGAAAGGCTGCTTTTATAGCATCAAACACTATTAACGACACACGTATCCATTGCCAGTAGAATGGATAAATAAACTTTGGTAGAGTCATTATGACCAGACACTACACGGAAGCAAAAATGAAGGAGTTAGCAGCTGCACTCAACTAACTTGGGAGCATTAAGAGTGAGCAAAAAAAGCACCTGAAGAACATAAGATCCCATCCGTGCAAAGTTCACATTCATGCAGAATTAAACATATTGGTTAAGACTGAAAATACGTGTGATGAAACTATTAAGAAAAGGGAGGAATTCAGAGACTGCGTCTCTCCCGGGTATGGGGCGTGAGAGCCGCAGGGGCTTGAGATGTGATGGTGAGCCTGTGTACTCTAATAGGGCGGCAGACACCGTGGTCTCACTATTGCATTATTCTTTATACCTGTATGGATTTTATAAATACTCTTTTGTACCTACTCAAAAGTGTCATTTAAGTGATGATGATGATGATGACAGAGCACCAAATTAAATGTCAGACCCCAGGGTGGTCCTGGCTCTGCACTGCCCTCCGGGGATTCCACAGTCCTCACTGACACTAATTGAGGGTCTTGCTTTCTACTAATACATCTCAGTACCTTATAGATACAGGAGTGACTGCATGATTGTGGCTCAAACTTCAATCCACTGAGGGAAATCACCCAAATTCAACTTCTAGCTTCAAGCTCACACACACAGACATTGTGGAGGATGCCCAGTGCATGCAGATGTGGGTAAATGGCACCTCCCGGCCCAATGTCACCCGGTGCTCTGAAGGTGCCTGATTCCTCGTTGGGAAGTGTGGGCCCTGGGGAGTAAGTAGTGAGGACTACTGACAATTGCTGTGCTGACCAGTATACACTGCTTCTTGGCAAATCTTCTTTGATGATCTGAATTTGCAAATAGTCACTGGTCACACAGCTTGATAATTTTACTCTAGCAAACAAGCGTCATTTGTCCAAGTCTCATAGAAGCTCAGAAACCACAAAGAAAAAAGCAAAGTAACCTGTAGAATGACGTCTCCTTTCCCAGAGCTAGAGACCAGCCACTGCGGTCACCTAACTCACTCTAATTCAACTCTGAGAGTCAGGGGAATTAGCAAAGGCTAAGTCTTCCCACCAGCCCAAATCACCAGCCAGACACCCCCAGGAACCTGGAGCCCTACGCACATGGTGCTAAGACAGGTTTATGAAAATGGTCTGAGTAGCTCTGTCTCCACAACCAAGCAGGGCAAGAAATAAAAGAACCACATAACTCAACTCCAATTTCTACCTTAACAAGCGCAGCTCCCGAACCAATAGTAGGTATGTGAAACGGCTCCTCTCCACTTCTTTCGATATATTTTTTCCTAGAATCATAGAGCTCCAAAGGACCCTTGAGATCATCTAATCCAACCTTCTCACTTGGTGCTTGGGGACAGAGCCTCTCAAAGGAGGGACACAGCTCTCCAGTCACGTAGCAGTCTCGTTAGTGGCCAAACCACACCACGGCTCACGATGCCTATTCTCATTTCAGCATGGTCTCTGCCACCACCACCACCCCCCCCCATGCTGAGAGTTTATTTTTGCCCATCGTGTGACAAGCACACCCACCCGCCACATTCCTTTCCCTTCATTTTAATTTAAATCTAAGCAGCATAACCAGACCTGCACCCAGTTAAAGAGTCTCACTAAGGAAGGACACCAGTGCTCGTGGCACACTCAGCTATCAAGTCTGGAAAATGTGCAGGCAGCTAACACACAGAATGGCTTTGCCTTGAAGGAAGCCACAGAAAGGACCTGGCTGGCAGCTATTCACCGCAGAAGCATCCCCATCTCCAACAAGGACATACAAATGTGAGAGTTGCTTTCTTAAAAATAATTCCTCGTAGGGAAAAAGTAATGTATCTTGGACAATGATCTCTAAGTAAAGAAGAAAAAGGATCTCTTAAACTTATTTTTACAGGGCAGATGTCAGAGTGATAATGTCAACTTTTTACTTAGCCTGGCAAGGCCTTAGTACGTAATGTACACTCCTGAGTAGCCCATTGCAAATTGTCGGCATAGCTACTGATGCAGTTTCAGTAAACTCTCAGGATTTCGATTGCAATCTCTGCCACCATGATAGCTCATAGGACTTGAAATATACTAGGTTTTGCCTAAATTTTCTCCCTAGAATATGCAAATTTAGATTCAAGATCTTTTACTACAGGAAAAAAAGTACTTCTCACACAAAACAAAGCTGTTATGACAAAGGTTATCTATAGAGCTAAAGCAGTGGTTCTCAACCTTCCAAATGGCATGGCCCTTTAATACAGTTCCTGTGGGTCACGATCCACGGGTTGAGAACCACTGAGCTAACGGAAAATACTCAAGAATCGACATGGCATTTTGGGTTCCTCTAAGATGTTTCCACTATTTGCATGGTTAGCAGCAGCAAGCTGCTGATCTGGTCCTCAAATTGTGGGCAAAATGATTCAAAAGCTTCACCTCAGGACTTAAAGACCAAGTACAGCATGTTAATAATCAGCTGTTAGCAGGGACCAACGTCCTATGTTTGACCACAACAGATCACGCTTTGAGAGGAGTCTGGAAAACTTTCCTGGGCCTCAAGCCACAGAAAACCCCAGACTTTTACTTCCCCACCTTCATGGGGCCAGAGTGAGTCTGCCTTAGCACCCTAAACACAGCCCAGAAGGTGAAGGGAAAGGGTGGTCAGGAACTGGCCTGTGGGCCCCTTAATATACAGCATTTCTAGAACTCAGAGAGATGAGCCCTCAGTGAGACAGAGTCCCAGTCCAGCTGACAGTGGTGGTTGGTAACCTAGACTCGCTCCCCAGCGAGGTGAGTACAAGGTGATTCTCCAAAGCCCACTGAGACTCAGCCACGCCACCCAGTGGGGTGGGGGAGACAGGAGAGCCACCCCCAAATCAGGGACCTGCATGTGCAAAGTCCCCAAGTGAGAACACCAGCTGAGTGGCAGAGACCGAATGAGAGGAACTAGAGAGAGACACGACTGGAGCCGGGAGCCCCCAAGTACCCTGTGTGCCCCCCTGTGAATCTGCAGTTCATCCCCAGGGTGCACGAGCCCGTGGAGGGTCCTGCAGAGTAACAGGGTGAAGCCTGCGTCCTATAAGGACTCCTGTGGCGCCCGCCCACTATGGAGCCTGAGTGCGGGCTGGAGAAGACCAGAGAGGAAGCCTGGGGGCAGGGGGAGGCAGTTACCTGTGCAGAGCGGAGAACAGGCTGCTGGGGCTGAGCAGCAGTGGGCCCTGTGGCAACACCGTGCCCCGCTCATTGACCCAGTGCAGGTAGCCCCGCGTCATGTCCGCCATGCCGATGGCGCGGGCAGAGCAGTACAGAAACTTGTAGCCATTTCTGGAAAAGAGACAGAACGTTCACAGTTAGTGGCATCACAGATGGAAGCTTTTTGTACTCATGAGCCGCAATCAGCATCTGTCTGGTGAAGAATGGCAGGATTCAGGTTCCCCCACGTGAAGCTGCGTGGGCCGCCGCGTGTTATTTGCACTAATGAGCCCAAGCACGTTTCACGGTGCTTCTCGAAGAGCTTTCACCCTCCCCACTTTAATCCTCATGGGGACATGGCTGGGGGTGGCGGGCACTTTCCCCTGATGTCGCTGTTATGGAAACTGAGGCTCAGAAGCATCAAAAGGTCAACCCTATCCCTACTCCTACCAAGGCCATCCACCGCCTGTGACAGGTCCACGGCCACCTGCAATTCACACCTTTGCTCCAGCACTGAGCTCATCCTCCCCTCAAACTCCTTACCCAGCCCCCACCCACTCCCTCTCTTTTGAATAATTCCCACCAGCACAGAAATAGGCCATAACCTTGCTCCTCTCATCCTTAAAACAAACCAAGCAAAAACAACCACACAAAAACCATCCTTGGTCTCTCTCCAGCTTTAGATCCCCTTGGTTTCCTTCTGCAGAAAAGCTCCTCCACAGGGTAGCGTGGGCACTGGCTCCACCACTTCACCCCCACGCACACACCACAGCTCACTCTGTGCAGGTGCTGGGGTCCGTCCTCGCCATCCCCGGGAAGGCCCCTGGGATGCCCATCTCGCCAAAGGCAGCATCACTCTCAATCCTGGACAAGAGGACTTCCCAGTGGCATTGGTGCCAGGGCCCATTCCTCCCTCCAGGGCGCCTTCGTGCCTCAGCACCCAAGACCCACGGTCCCCAAGCTGGCTGCTCCCCGCAGCCATCTCCTTCCAGACACGTCACCCTGGCCATCTATATCTGCTCCATCCAGCCTCAAAAGGTACAGCACCCGGGGTCCCAGGCCTCGTGCCTTCCCGCCCCCACTCCCCAGAGCAGCCCCTCTGCACCACCACCCTGTCCACACCACCACGGCCCTTGGCCTCCACTTCTGCAGCCTGACGTCTCCCTGCTTCTACCGTGTCTCGGCACGGTACCCTAAGAAAACAGAATGTAACCTGCTGACACGCGAACCCTCCAAGGTTTGCCATCTCTCACAGACATAACCCAAATCCTCTTTTGCCACTGCCAGCAAGGCCAAGAAAACCTGGTCCCTGGCCTCTGTCTGGAACCACTACCCCCACCCCCCGCCACTGGGCTGTCTGTCCCCTCATTCCTGACAAACCACAGAAATGTCCCTAGCGTCCCTCCAACCTGCCACGCTCATCTCCACGCTGGCATTTTCCCGTGTTCTTCCTCCTGCTGCCACCACTCCCCTCATCCCCAGGGCCCACTGCTCAGGGTCCAGGTCTCCGCTCACATCCCTCCTCCCCCAGGGCCCTTCAGGAGACCCTCCCAGGTAAGGCCACACCCTCAGTCCTCGCCCCAGGCACCAGCCCTTGCTCAGCCTTATTTCTCCCCACGGCACTGATCTCTGACACTGTGTCACAGCTCCTGCACGTCTGTGTCCCACGTTTCTCCATGAACCCCACGAGAACAGGAGCTCTGTGGCCTTCCTTGCCCTAACCCAGTGCCACGGACAGTGCTTGGCATAGAGTGGACACTCCGTGGATATTTGTTGAATGAGCAAATAAACCACCCACTTCCTAGCTGACTTGCTGTTCCATCATGAATATCTTATGGTGGCCTAAGGACTTGTGCATAGAATTGCTTAATATGGTCTTTAAAACCAAGAAACAGGAAGTTTTAAGGAAAAAAGCATCCAGAAAGATCAGCTTGTTTGGAATACAAGAAGCCATCTTTGTATTTTATCTGTCTAATTAACGCCATCTTTAAAAAAAAAAAAAAAGCACTTTGTCTATGCAGAGCTCTTCCCATCAAAGTCCTGAATGCTACCACCTGCAGGGGTCTGTGATGCAAATTTTACTCAAAACTTGATTTTCAAACACACAGCTTGACCTTGACACTGAGTGCTGGCATGCAAGCGTTCTGCCTCCAAGGCTGCTACTAAACTGAGCTGGAAAACCAGCTCCAGGAAGTCCTCAGAGGAGAAATGCTTGCTGGCAGCAGCAGGAAGTGCCCTTCCAGAGCCTTCCCTACCCTCTTCAATAAAAGCTGCCTCAAATGCCTATAAGTGTCCCTCCAAATGTTCGGGTGGCACAAGGTCTCGATGGTACCTGCGGGAAACACACCTCACTGCCCTATTGGCTGGCCCTGCCCAGGTCACCACCCAATCTGTAGGTTCCTTCTGCCATCCTTTCAGCACACACACTGCGCCAGGCCACAGGCACGGCATGGCCCTGCTCTGCAGGAGCAGGTACTATTGTGGGAAAAGCCAACAGCTACCAAGTAGGACAGGTGACAGAGCAGAGGCAGGACTCAAGGGTAGGAAGGGCCAGTGAACAGAGGTGCACTCCGCCACGGGCATTAATTAGACAGCTAAAATACAAAAATGGATTCTTGTATCTTTCTGGATGCTTTTTTCCTTAAAACTTTCCTGTTTCTTGGTTTTAAAGACCATATTAAGCAATGCTATGGATAAGAATTCAGACGTCCTCAGTTTGAGGCTGCAGTGAGCCTCCAACATTCTCCACCATTGCAACAGGGCTTTGGGGAAATAGCACAACGTGAAGAACGAAGCATGCCCAGGCCTCTCTGTCCCAATCTCTGCATCTGTCTTAAGACACCGATCCGGGGAGACTAAAATAGTTTGTAAAGGTTACCCCTGGGAGCATCTTGCAAGAGAAGACTCAAATTTCTCAACATGAGGTCTTCAGTTGGATAAACGTCTATGGGGAAAGTGGTCCCTACCAGGCTGCATTGTGGGGTACTCAGCAGAGCCCTGCCTCCACCCACCAAGCACCAACAGCATGCCCATGTTATGACAAAACTGTCTCCAGACTGCCATGTGCTCTGTTGGGGGGGGGGCCACTGTTGTAGGGAAAAGGGACTCTGTGGTGCCATTTGCAGTCCTCAGAGCAGGGATGATCACCAGCCACCTCAGGAAGGAAAGGCTCTGTGCAAACCCAGGTGTTATACTGGCCTCCAAGGCCCTGTGCAATCCAGCTCTGCCAACTCCACGGTCTCATTTGCTCCTCCCTTTCCCTGAGCTCACCATGCACTTGCCCATCTCCCGGCCTCTCCTCTCGTTCCTACTTCCCCCATGATGAGCCTTCCTGTCCTTCTGAACAAGAGCAATGTTCTCACGGAAACATTCTTTGATACCTCTGACCAACCCAAATTAATTTCTCCTTCACTCATGTCCTATAAAATTAGCCTCATGGTTCATACCTGTAATCCCAGCACTCTAGGAGGCCAAGGCAGGATGGTGGCTTAAGGCTAGGAGTTCAAGACCAACCTTGGCAACATAGTGAGACCCTGTCTCTATAAAAAAATAAAAGATCCTGGGTGGTCCCTGTGGCTCAATGGAGCAGGGTGCTGGCCCCACATGCCAGAGGTGGCAGGTTCAAACCTAGCCCCAGCCTAAAACTGCAAAATAATCATAAGAATAATAACAATAAATAAAAGATCTGAACATGGTGGCATGCACCTGACGTCCCAGCTACTCAATGGGCTGAAGTAAGAGGATCACTTGAGCCCAGGAGTTTGAGGCTGCAGAGAGCAATAATGATGTCACTGCACTCCAGCCTGGGTGACAGAGCCAGACCTTAGCTCTAAAAAAAAAAAAAAAAAAAAATGGCAACAGCATCCCTCTCTCTATCCCTGCTTCCAGCCCTCACTGCCGTCTCACAGGAAGCTCCAAACGTCTTTCTTCATGTGATCACAGGCCCGTCCTCAGCATCCCTGACAGCACCCAGCACGCGTCCTGGTGCACGGCTGTGCAAGCACAGAGCACAGCTGGTCCCTCAGTGCTCTGCCCAAGGCACAGCACGGACAAGCAGCCGTGTGTCCACAGCAACACACGCTCGCTTGTGCAGTGCAACCACACAACCTCGTGGCTGAGCACGTCCAGGCTAGCAATCACCCGAGGGCTTACCTAGTCTAATTCCCTCACTTCAGGGGAAAGGGACCCAAAGCTTAGTGTGGGGAACGTACTTGGTCCAAGAGCCTGGGGTGGGAGACTGGCCGCCTCCCTCGAAACCGGCTCCCAGCTCCCAGTCAGACCTTCTAGTGACAGTCACCCTCTCTCCTCCTGGCAGAGACCGATGACTGCAATAAACTAAGGAGAGCTCAGAAGACAGAAACAACTGCTGTGGGCAAGAGAAGAAAAAAAAGACCCCAGTGGGTCTGCCGACGACAGTTTCTCACTCCAGTACACCGGCCTGAGATGGCACAGATGAACTAATTTACCTGTGGAAACACGTTAAGAATTCATTCATTCTCACTGAGTCATGAAGACAGTGATTTCTGGTTATAGCAATGTAAAGATTACATTCCACACGGTAGAAAATTTGAACCATTATTGCCCAAATTTAGGCTCCAAAAGACTCATTAGCTCAATGATCTAGATACTTGAGGAAAAGTCCTTCATTTTCCTTCTGCTTGCTGGATATATTTGAATATGAGGGAATTTTGTTTATCTCCTATTTGTATTTACTATAGATCTTCTTAATCAATAACCAAGCAAGCTTTATTTATACCTTCTCTATGGACAAGCTGACAATCAGCCTGATAGATACATTTCTCATGGGCTGACTATATTTAAGGAGGAGCCAAGTTCATCAAAAAACAAACCAAAGTGTCCTTATTTTGTTGTTTCCAGGCAAGGAGCTAAGTGCAAGACCAATTCCTCCATTAGACAAATATGGCGGTGCATGAAATGTAAGTGGTTCCCAAAGTCAAGGGAAGTAGTGTCAGGAAAGAATAATGAGCCCCAAAACCCTGAATTAAGTGGCACCTTCTTCCTGGTTCTCCAGCATACTGAACACATCTCTGTGCTTCTCTGGATAATCGCAATACAGCTTCAAAAGACTGACCTGCACTTGTGAGAATGTCTTTGCCTGACACTTCCCCAGCTGAGGCTGATCAAGAACCAGGAGCCAGGTAGCTTAGAGGAAGTTTCAATATAAGTATTTACTCAAACCAGCAGTCAGCCACGGAAGCCATCGTGTCCGGCCTCGACCTTCACAATGGGGACCGAGGCCAAAAGGCCAGGCTGGGCTTCCGGTGTCCATACAGACCTCTGCAAGCCCAGGGAAGGGGGGTGCGGCGAGAGATGATGGGGGCATGGATTCCGGCCTGGAAGGCTTCCTGAGGACTACAGAGTTTGAGCTGGGAATCAGAGGCTGACGAAATGTTAGGAGGCACCATCTGGAAGTAAAGCCACGTCAAGCAGAGGCTATCACGTGGAAGAAGGCAGAAGAGGGGAATGTGGCAGAGTGGGCAGGTGGGCAGCTTGACTGAGTATAGGCCTGAGAAGCAGCAGCTAAAATAAGGAACTGGCAGAAGGCTGGAATCCAAAACTGCCGGGTCTCAAAGGCCACACAGAGGAACCGGTACTTCATGTAGTTAAGGGCCTAGCGGCCAAGATGCACTGGGGACGGTGCTCCCGCTGCCCCACCCATCCACGCCACGCACCCGTGCCTGATGGGGTGCCGAGCCCTCACGCATCCAACCCAACGGGCACACGAATGTCAGGTGACCAGATCACATCCTGTTCCCATCTCCCAACCAAGATGAGAGTACAAGGATGATTCTCTTGGGTTCACAGAGCCTAACTGACCCCTTTCACTTGATCTACACCAATCAATCAAAGGAAAACATGGTCAGGGGCTCCTTGGTAAGCTATACAACTTCATTTTTCAAGCAGGTGTCTCTTCTAAGAAAATCTAAGAGAGACACAAATCAAGGCCAAAACATAAAAAATAAAAAGCAACTGTGCTTTTGTAATGTTACAGTAAGGACAGGAATAGATTTATGTTCCAAAAACCAAATGAATCACGCTGTGAACTACTCAATATCCTGACCCATGAGGGCTTCTTTCCTTCAACTAAAAATAGATGCAATTTTCAGTGTCATGCAAGTCAGGGCAGCTCATGAATAGATTAATCCTTCTAAATGCAAGGTCAGCCTGAGGTGAGGCTGTGGGGAAGGGGTCTGCACTTACCCGCCTACTGGAGCGCAGACTGGGAGAACCTTTTCAGAGGGCAATTTGGCAATATTGATCAAACCTTTAAATGTGTTTGTCCTTTGACTCGGCAATTCTTCTTCTGGGAACCTACTTTGCAGCAGTACTTCCCTAAGTGTATGTGTGTTCTTTATTTATTTATGTATAGTTAAATATTATAAATATTATATGTAAATGCTTATTGCACCATCGCTGGAAATAGCGGGAAAACATTGGAAATGACTTACACGTGCGTCAAAAGAGGACTCGTATGATCTATCTACATAATAGAGCAGCAGCTGAAAAGAATAAGGTAAATCTTAAGTGTAATAAAACAGACATGATAACAAATTAAATAATCTGAGTACGTGTCAGAGGGGAGGGGATGTAAGTAAGTTTTTTTTTTAAGTGCAACAGGATAGACCCAAACTATTCACACAACTTCTACTTCTAGGAATGAATGGGCTTTGTGCTGGGCACTGAGAGGGACACAGTGATTGCTGGATGAATGGATGGATGGAAGGATGGAAGGAAGGAAGGAAGAAAGGAAGGAAGGAAGGAAGAATGAGGACGTGGACATATATTTCACTCATCTGTGTTCACAGAGTTCCAAAGATAGCTGTGGCTGGGTGCTCATTTCCCATCATCACCAAGGCAGGCTGGAGGGAAGCATGTCAGCTGGAGTTGGCACTCTGACGGCCACTGTCCACATGATGTCCCTCACCTTGCTCACCTATGTCCTGATGCAGACAGAGGCACCTTCCAGCCCCAGCTGTCTAGAAAACAGGACCCCAGAAGGAAGCGGCCTCAGACACATGGAGGCTGCAGCCCACAGAAAGCTAGAGAAAGTGTGACTAAGTGGGTCAAAGACTTGGACACGGCAGCTGGGGAGTTTGCTGGGGAGGGTGGGGTGTGGAGAATCCCCACGAGGCTCTGAACCCCAGAGGCAGATGAGAACCATGGGGATTTGGACAAGTAACTCTAACTCTGAGTTAATCTCACTCATCTCAACACAGAAATGATAATTCCGCCTTTCAGAATTATGGTAAGATTTAAACAGAGCAACACCCATGACTGTCACAACCACAGCAGTTTGAGAATCCCTATCCCACCCACCATCCCACGGGGCCACTGTTTCATTTTGTCCACAGCCCAGCTGGACAAGACGTGCGCGGCCAGCTTGGTTCACAAGACCTGAACCCCAGCCAAAGCTTGCTCGGCATCCGCAATGCTTTAGCCTACAGGAAATCACTGGGCATGTACGAGCCTGCTGTTTCATCATCTGGTTATTTTTGACATTCCTCAGTACAAACTGAACCTCAATCCTGCCTCTAACACTGCCACCTTCTGCTCTCTCTGAACAATTTTTGATTCACCTCTATTTCCTTTCTTGTTTCTTGGTATTGAATTCAAATCTGAAGTTGCCAGGATTGACTGAAAACAGTGGCTTCCCCATCGCCACCACCATTGCCGCCGCGACCCCATCAGCCTCTCCCACTCGGCAAGTCACCCAGCGCCCTGGCAGACTGATGGTGTGCAGGGGGAGACAGGAAGCTCGGTACTCACTGGCTCACTTTATGGTACAGTTTAGCGATGCCCTGATGGGTCCAATCCTTCCCGAGGGTGGGCAAAATGTGGCCAAGAGTATCTGATCTAAATAAAGATAAAAAGGAAAATAAAAATCTCATTCAGGTTCATGGTACCATTCACACTTCATTAAAAAAAAAAAAAAGACCCATGACTTGCTTTCTGTCAAGCCCGAGGCTCAAGTAATCCAATGGGAATGCTCGGGGAGGGGTAAGCCAACCCACAGGAGGGCATCTCCAATCTGATGGTGTGTCAAGGCCATGGCTTGTGAGATCAAAGTGAAAAGTCCATTCAGAAGCGTCCACAGGAGCCACAGTCAGAGAGACCGGACCCTGGGAAATCACCATGCCCTAACTGAAACAACAGGAGTAGCTCCGATGGCACCAAAGATCCAACCACACCAGTCCCCGAAGCTACGATGGTGCCACTCAGCGGCTCCTACCTGGTGATTGTTCCATCGATGTCAGAAATGATGACTTTATCGTCCCAGTTCCACAAATAGATGGTGCCTTCACAGCGGCAGGTGCCCTGATACTGGGTGGTGACACTGAAAACCACGTCGTTGGGGCCGTTCTTCAACTTCAAGCTTTTCTGAAAAATATGAACTATTTGATTGAGGGGAAGACCCAGGTGAGGGGAATTGGCTTCTGTTCCATAAGAAGCAGGATTTGGCTTTAAAAAACAAACTGCAACTTGGAGCCACAGTCCCATCTTTCTGTCCCCTTCCTCATTTTAGTTCTTCCCAGGGCTAAACAGCCAAACCCAAAGCTTGGTCCTCTCAGGCCCACTTGTAACACAGGCTTCCCCCTTCCTACAGAGACATTCTCCGGCCGCGGGGAGAACTGGGCTCACTGCACCCAGTCTTTCTCGATGAGAATCATCACACAGGGTTAAAGGCTAAGCCGTCAGGCTCCACACACGAGCTTGCAATTTCAGAGTACGAAGGGCCGTGATTTGGGGAGACTAATTTAGAATATGTTTCCCTAGATAACCATGATAACTAATGATTATTAGACAAAAATTAAAAAAAAAAAAAAAAGACATCTCAGTTCTCAGTCATGCCTAGGAAAGAAAATAACCTAGACCCTGCAAAATTCTCTTTTGGCAGTTTTGGGGCCTCTCCGTCAGGGTCCTCTGGCTGAAGTCAGCTAGGTGCACAGACCCACAGGCTGGCTGGCGCTGGGGTACCCCCGTGCCAATGACAGGAGCTGGGTGCACAGGCTCCCAGGCTGCAGGGTCCCACACGTGGTCTAAGTGGGTGTCTGGGCCCGTTCCTTACCTTTTCCCATTAAACACCAACACCAAGTCAGGTTCCCCACTGACTCTTAGAATAAATGCCAATGATTTTATTCACACAAAAAAGGAAGGGGGGATATTTGCTCAGTGACTGTTCGTGGAAAACAGTTTCCAGGGAAGGAAGGGGCTTTTGATTCAAACACACACACACACACGCAAAGGACACTGTAAAGAGATGATGCCCTTGCTACCCAAAATTCCCTAAATTCCATCACAGCTTGCACCAATTTAAAGAGATGCATTGCATTTGAGTTCACAAACATTCCTCTGAAATCCCCCTTGAGAGATTTTGAAGCCTATCAGTCATTAAGAGCAGGGGATCAATTGGCTCAGCCTTCCTCTGACACTTGAAAACAAGAGCCTCCAGGGCTGGGTTGGAGAAAGGGGGAGACAAAAGGGAAAGAAAGCAAAAAGGATGGCGCCGGAGTCCAGTGGGAACTCAGGACCACGCGAGGGGCAGTGGACAGGCTGGGCTGGCAGTGCCTGGAAGCAGAAGTAGGGGACCACTCTGCTCCCCAGAGGACTGTAAGAAGAAGCTCACCAGCTGCTCTGAAGTGAGCCGGAGAGTCTTTTTGTAGCTGACGTTAGACAAAAGAGGGAGGTGGCTTGTGCTGGACGGCTTGGCGGCTGCGTGCTCCTCGTCACTGGAGGATGATTCATGCTTTATTCTGGAACACACGGTGATGTAATCACCAATTAGAAAATGCATCAAGGTAGCCATTAAAAATGCATTAGCCCCGAATCAATGACTAAGTCAATCAGGTCTCCCCTGAGCGCTGTCTCCTGGGTGGTCATTTACCACATGGCATTAAATTTATCAATGAAATCTCACTACATCCCATCCGCAACCTCCTGCATAATTCACGTGGGGGCTGCCTCTCCTCCTTCACTTACCTGGTTACTAGCAATCATCACTCTGCTTTGAGCCAATAGGTTCCTGTTTATGACAAGCAGGGTTACACTCCCTCCTGGCCTAGGAAGATGCTAACAAACACTCTCTTCTCCACTGCTCTTCTCTTCCTGTCTGAGACTCCAGGCCAAGCCCCAGAAGTCCAAATGTCTAAGAGTCCAAAGTCACCATTCGGTCCCCTGTACACACCTCCCCAGGTAGACAACTCCCACAAGTGGGCACTGGAGCACTTAAACAGGAACCAGTGAAAAGAAGGAAAACACACCAACTCTCCCTCCAGAATCCCCAGCCAGGTTATGGCACAAGCAAGGAGAACACCTTATTTGCCTGCACAGAATCCACAGACCAATGCCCCTAACCCTTCTAGACTTTTTGATATGGTGGGGGGCTGGGTGGGAATCAGTCTCGCTTTCTTTAAATAGCTCATATAAAGTATATCAGTAATTAGCAGCTCCCTCAAAGAAAACCTGCTATGACACAATCTCCAACCTAGTGGTATTAGCTCTGTTCCCGGGATTGTTCATTTTGAAAATGCCTTAGTGCTACATGAAGCACTTAGTAAGTGCTTCAGACTGAGTGGAAAAGGCTGAGTGCCCCCCTAAAAGCAGGCAAACCCCAAGCTCAACAGAGATCCTGGTCCTGATATATCTCACTAAGCAAGGTGGACCGATAATAGAGCTCCACTTTATGTTTTTTTTTTTTAACTTTAAAAAAAAATGTAATGATATCTATTAATTATGCCTATTTATAGGGTACATATGATATTTTAATACATGCACACAATGGAATGATCAAATCTCAAACATTCATCATTTCTTTGTGTTGGGCACATTCCAAATCTTCTCCTCTACCCATGTTGAGATACACCATAAATTATAGTCACCCTACACCCACACTGTCGAACGCTAGAACTTACTCCTTCCATAAAACCGTATGCTTGAACCCACCCTCTCTTCCTCCCCTTCTCCCCTTTAGTAACCACAATTCTACTTTCTACCTCTATCACATCAACTTTTTAAGCTCTCAAGAAAGAGTAAGAACATGTCTATGCTTGGCATCTTTCACTTAACATACTGGCCTCCAGTTCCTTCCTGCAAATCATAGATTTCATTCATTTTTATGGCTGAATAGTATTTTGCATTGTGTGGAAATAGTATTTCCAATGGGTTTCTTTACCCATTCACCCACTGATGGACACTTAGGTTGGCTCCACATTTGGCTATTATAAATAGTGCTGCAATAAAGTGGAGGTGCAGGTAGCCCTTCAATAGACTGATTTCTTTTCCTGTACATAAATACCCAGCAGTGGGATTGCTGGACTGTATGGCAGTTTCGTATTTAGCTTTTTGAGAAACCACTATACTGTTTTCCACTGTGGCTGTATTATTCTTACCAACTGAGTTTAACCCCTTTTTTCTATGTCCTTCCCAGCATTTGTTCTTTTTTGTCTTTTTGATAGTACACATGCTAACTGGAGCGAGATGATAGCCTCACTGTGGTTTTATTTGCTTTGCCCTAATTATGATTAGTGATGCTGAACAAAAGGAACTATAGCAAACGAAAAAGCTTCGCGTAGCAAAGGAAACAGTAAGAGTGAAGAGCAACCTGTCCAATGGCAGAAAATATCTGCAAAGTCTTCATACAACGAGGGACCAATATCTAGAATATAAAGGGAACTCAAACAACTGAACAGCAGAAGAACAATCTCATTAAAAAGTAGGCCAAGGATGAGAACAGACATTTCTCAAGAAAAGCCACAGCAATGTGCATCTTACCTCCATGAGCTACTGTCCTCTTCATCCCCCTTCCCTCCTTAAGGTCTCCTGTGTCACCTACTGCCTTCTGGCCCCACTCGGGTTCATTCCAGAAGTGAGCCCTACAACACAATACTGCTCAACACTAGGGAGGACTCTGTCGCATGCACCCCCACATTTATGTCATTTCTACCACGTCTCATGTGGAGACCTGGCCCCTTCCAGTTCAGAAAGGTCAGCCCTCCCCTAAGCACCTATTCCCCAGGCCCCAGGAGAGGGATCCATGGACCCCGGATGGCAGCCTGGGGATCATTCAGCCAACACTGACACGCACAGTGCCAGGCGCTGATGACGTTGCAAACAACCTCATTCCTATCCTCCCAAGGCTTTGGCCCAAACAATCACAAAGCAACCGGGGCTAAAGATACAGACTTGAAGATCGCTGAGACACATCCCTGGTGAACAAACCATGGAATAAGAAACTGTACTTAGGGACAAGGACAGAGCACAGGCTAGAATTCTGGTTGGTCTGAGGTAGGGCTAAGCAGCGTGTAGATGGAACAACAGTGTGACACTGGGGACTCATTCTAGCCAGAGTGCAGATGACACAGCATGAAAAATCCAGGGGTCAAGTCTGTAGTGACTTTAAACTCTATCACCTTGGACAAATCACTTCTTTGTCTTTCAGCCCTCATTTCCTTATCTGAAAATGCAAAGGAACCAATCTTTCTCACCCATAAAAAAATCCAGGATGCAGGCAAGGTGACAGACAGCCATGAGAGACCTGAAGCCCAGGACAGGCCTCCAACTAGATGGTTCCTGCAGGCTCATCTGTAAAATGAAATGAGCCAACAAAAGTCCCTTCCAAGTCCGACACCTGCACATTCTGCAGGCCGTGCTGGTCCTTCTGAACCAACCACCCTGAGGTTTCAACACAGAGCAGATGTGGGCCTGGGGAAGCCGGGCAGGGCTGGACGTGGAGATTTCCTTGTCAAGCAGAAGGAGGAGGCTGCAAGCCTCTTATTGAAGAGGAAAATGTTTACGTTCCAACCAAACAGTTTGGAGCAGAATGAGATCCAAACGTGAACTAAAGCTCGTGGTGACCGCAGAGTGATGGGTACCTCTACCGGAGGATAAGGAAGCCAGGCAGCGTCGCTGCTATCTCCATCTGCTGCTTTAAGAAAAAAAATATCTAAAACTAAATTCATGCAGCTTGCCATATGGGAAGGGACACAGAAAGGAAAACACAGACACAAAAGCTGAAATGGGAGTCGTGCAGCTGGTGGCTTCAGCATAAGGCAAGTCAGCGGTCACTCGGGGCGGCCACCTCCCAGATTCTGCGGCCTGCGCGGAACAAACCGCCTCCACGCGGAGGCCCCGCCCCTCCCGTCACGCGCTTGCCTTACAGTGTCTGCAAGAAGCAAAAACAGGGCTCGTGTCATCTGCAAATCTGTGTTCAGATGAGGAGCTGTGAACAACGCTGAAGTCAGCGCTTGTCACAGTGTGCGTTTTTCAAGTGGTATTTTAATTATTTGTATGGTGACAAGCTGTTTGCTCAATTATGGGACTTCGGGGACCATTCTGTCAATCAAGCCTGTCAATTAGGAAAAACAATCTGACACCTTTTCTTTAAGTCAACTGCACGACTGTGATAAGGAGACTAAGACTCTAAGATGCCAGGATTATTTGGAAGATTCACATTTCTCAAGAGAACTTTACATTAATTATTTTTCAAGATCTCAATTCCTTTGCACAAAGGGACTGTGTCTTTCCACAATTCTTAATTTTTTTCATGTTGGAGAAAGAAGCGTGGCATGACTAATGCAGAGTGGTGAATAGTCCAGCTGTTCCTATTTAACTGGGAAAAGCATTTTTTGTCAATATTTGAATAGGATTGGATCAGACCATAAGAAAATCAGTAATGCTTCAAGTAAGCTGCAGGGGCTGACACTCAACTTGGGCAAGGCTTACAGAAGTGCCTCCCTCCACTGCTACAGCACGAAGGGGTAAGAGGAAAGGGAGGGCAACGCCAATGACAGTACCATCCCGCCATGTGTGGCCCTCTGCCAGTGGGACCCAACCTCTGTCCCTCTTAGCTCTGTGCCCCCAGGCCCATCTCCCTCTTCATCTGGGCCTGGCATGTGGCAAAATGGATTTGGCAAATACCCAGCATTTAGCCAATGCAGTAGATTTTTAAATATTTGAAACTGCATGGTTTAGGACTAAATGTGCCCTCCAGGTGACTGGAAGCCACCCTCCTGGCTGGTCTCCTATAGACACCTGTGGGCACTTACCTCCCATGTGGCCCTGTTGGGTTTTACATTCTGAATCACGGAAGGTGCTTCAAGGATGAAATGAGACGGCATCTCTAGGGCCTGCATGACTCATATCCCCATTTCACTGATGGAGACACCGAAAGGGGACTAATTTGCCAAAGACCCCCTGAAGGCTGTCTGTCAGTCCCTGCTCGTAAGTCAGTCCTGCTCTGTGCTACCTCTTTGTGTTTAGAAATCATTGCTGGGACGGAGAAGCTTCTTAAAATGAATTGAGGAAAGCAGGGCACTTCTAGTGCAGTTGAACTTGGTTTAAGTTGCTTAGGGCATCAGGTTTGCATCTCTGCTCTCACGCCCTGTCTTGGGTCAAGCATCTCCTGGTAGCCTCTGGAGCAGCCTCCTCCTGGCCCGTCTGGGCGTGTACTCTGCTGGTACTGCTCTCAGCTGTGTTTGGGGGTTGGCCTGGGGTTGAACGCTTGCTAAGTGGCTAAGCAGGGATTCCAGACCAGATCTGCCTGCGGTTCAGGCTTAGCTTGCTGCTGCCCACTAGCAGCGGTGAAGAACCGCTTGTTTAATAACCACTGGCTGCATTCACAGCCCCTTAAAGGGTAGCACATTCTCAAGCCTGAGATCCCTCTGAACATACCTGTCTTCTCCCCTCCAAGCTTACTCATAGCCAAATTTGGAATTCCTGGCTGGGACAGTACCCAGGGAATCGTGCCTGAGAGCACGCCCTCACAGGGTGAAGCGAAGAAGGAGGGTGAGGGCTGGAACGGGACACCACACCTGCGGCGCCCTGGTGCCCTCCCACTCTCGCTGGGCCGCGTACAGCAGCAGGCCCGGGGGAGTGAGGGAGACGAGATCACCACGGACAACGGAAGGTCTCTCCTTCCAGAACCTCCCCCGTCAGAACAACATAGTCCACTTAGAGTCACGTTCAGAAACGATGCTACAAGTCCTGCACACTCGTCTCCACCCCATTCCTCTCCATAGAAGACAATAAAGGAATCAGACCGCCTCCTGTTGGCCTCTACGGGCATTTCTACTTCCATCAAAGAATTCTAGAAATAACATAACTGAAGACTCAAAGCCACGGCCAGGAGTCACCGGCGTGGACTCTACGCCTGCCTCTCCTATAAATCATCAGGAAGACAATCTCATCAGTGCAGTGACAGTTCAGCAACACTTATAAGATGCCTACTCTGCACTGGGCATTGGCTCAGCCTCCAACGTACAAAAATGGCTAGGAGGTGGGTCTGTTCCTGAATTAATCTGTTAGCATTTTCCATTTGCTAAGTCAGAAATGCAATCCTGGGTTTGTTTCTGAAGCACAGGAATACTGCAAAGGTGAGGTTATATGTAAACGTGTTATCAGCACATGTCATGTAGTGCCAATGTGTAATAAAATAATGAGTGGGGAATGGCACTGTCCTCAGAACAGAGTCACCTGCCAGTCCTATTCAAAGAGATTAACCTGAAGACTCAACAGCAGATACCGACCCGTATTATCAGAATCTAACCTTTCCTCTGTCAAAGTTAATATGAATCTGTATCGATATTCAGAAAAGTAGCAGCCTAAGTCCAAGTAAGTATTTAAACTATGGAGAAAGGCAAGTTTCTTCAGAAGGAAAACTTATTTGCATGCTATTGTTCATGCTATTATTGGTCACTATCACCACCCTCGTCATCATCTTATGTGCATGGGGGTGTCACATGGCAGGACCATGAGAGCCGCTCTGGTTATTTCACCTTATTTAAGGCTCATGTCTACCTTGTAAATTAGCTATTGAAGGAGCAACTGCCTCCACTTTATCAATGAGAAAAGCAAGTTATGTAAATTGCTCTGGGTCATGGAGTGAGTCACAGAGCAGGAGGCCAACCCAGCCGGCATCCACCTGGCAAGTGCCATGGTGTTGGACATGGTAAGGGATAACAACCTCCCAAGATGACCTCCATCATACCTGGTGGCCATGCTCAGCTGTGACACCTGTTCTCCAGTGCTGTGGCCCTTGCCAGGCAGGCCCTGCTCCGGCTTACTTTCCTAGGGAAGGAGAAAAGAGAGTCGTGGGAGCAGTGCAGAGAAAGGGCCTGCACAACAGCTCCTGGGCCCCAGGACAGGCCCCCTGAAGGTGGACCCTTCCCTAGCAACACACCCCAGAGAGGGTCCTGGGAGGCTACGGATGTGTTGGTTTCGGCAGGTCCTGTGGTGTCTTAGCTTAGGAGTGTACAATGAAACCGGGAAATATTTTTGACAGAAATGAGTCTGTTATCCGTAAGTGTTTGTGGCACCAAACCAGACTTCATTATTATTGAAGCTTATGCAAATGCTTTATCAAGGGCTGCTTGGATCCCAGAGGGCTTTCAAAATATTTTCTTGTCATTGCTGATAGAAACGCTCAAAAATATTTTCACACCATATTTTGCTCGGGGGAAATGTAGAAGCATTTTCCTCCTTTTCAATACTGCATACTCTTAGTAGAAAACGTTCCTCTGACGCACTGAAAAGAGCCTTGCACTTCTGAGAGAACACCTGGGCCCAGTCCAGCCTCACTCGCTCATGAACTTCAGGGGAGTCAGTGAAGCGGCTGCAATTTCAGTTCCTCGTCTGTGATGCAGGTTGGACATTCTCCATCCCCTAGCGCTGCTGTGAACACCACAGGGGATGCTGCGGGTGACATGCAGAGCCCGGCACACAGCGGGCAAGGGTGGAGGGAGGGGGGCTCTGACCCCACAGACTTGGGGGAAAACAGAAAAGGCCAGATGGGTGTCAAAGGGCAGGGGGCACACAACAAAGTCTCTTTACCTATAGTCATTTGGTCATTTCTTGAATAAAGAAAACGAACAATATAAGCAACATAAAGGGTGACCCTCTTCACATGTGAGTAAGTACAAACGAGTTTCAAATACTCCATGCTCTTACAAGCACATAAATACATTTGCTAGAACACACCCAGTTATTTTAAATTTATTGATTGGGTCAAGTAACCGCTACCGCTATTAGCAAAATTTAATTTGGCTAGTTCAAAACCATATCTACCAGAAATAAAGCTATTTCGGATTTTTTTTTTTTTTTTTGAGAAATACTTAGCTTCACGAATATCCCTTACTTGGAACTGGCATTCCCTTTCATTCTAACAGATGAGAATTTAGATACTCCACAAGTAGGTCTTTGCAATATATTTCTGCTTTGAATTCTAGAACATTCTTCTCTGTATTAAGAAAACTAGAAAGGCCCTTTATGCTTTAAGTCCTCTGGAGTAAAGAATATATATTTGCTTTAACTTATTTATACTCCTTGAACGTCAGTAGAACAAATCAGTAAAACTCAGGTATCCTAACAGAAAATGTCAAAGAACAATCACGTCTTGATAAAAATCTTCCAGCAAACTTTTCCCCTTTAACCAGAGTTTCTTTTACTGTTAAAACACCCAACTTGACTTTTTCTTTGTCCTTTCTTCATACTATATTCCAAAATTAATCATCATTCCCTCAACAAGTATTTGCCTAACCCCCTCCTCTGGGTCTAATATGGGTGCCAGGAATATCCAAAGAATCCAAACCATAGCTGGTCTTTGCCATCATTAAGTTTAGCGTCTGGAGGAGGAAGCAGGTGTTAAGCAAAATAGTCATACTCATAAGCATATAATTATAACCTCTGACACAATTTATGAAGGGAAAGTTCACAGGCAGAGAACAGCAGGCCAGGCTAATCTGTGAAGGGCCGAGCTGCTAGCTCACCAAGTGAAGAGAGGGACAGGAGCCTTGAGAACCCAGGGGAAGAAATAATGTGTGCAAAGGCCCTGGGGTAGAATGTACTTTAGCCAGCACAGCGAGAGAACGCAGAGGGCCTGGGAAGAGTGGCAAAGACCAGGATAAAGAGGCAGGCACGAGTGCTGCAGACCATGGGAAGGACACTCACTGGTCGTCCCTGGGAGAGCCTGGTCCCCTAAAGAGACTGATCCAAGGACAACACAGGGACAAGAAGAGAAGGCAAGAGACCATGTGTAATGAACCCGGGGAGAAAATGATGGTAGCTTAGATCTGTGGAGCAGAGCTGGAGAAAACAGGATAAATTTGAGAAATAGCAAGGGGATAAACTGACCCGACTCAGAGTGAGCGGGGAGAAAAGAGGAAAGAAATCTACTCGACACTCTGCATGGACAGTGAGCCGCTTGCAGACTGCGGTTCCGATGATGGGAGAGCTCTGCAGAATACCAGGGCCCAGCGGTAGAGAGGATGAGTCTGAAATGCCTTGAAGCATCTGCACAGAGGTGACTACTCAGTTGCCTGTTTGACAGATGAGTGCGGAGCAGGACAGAATGTCTGGTTTGGAAATAAAAATGGAATCATCCACGTGGACAAAAGGGGAAGGTCAGGAGTAAAAGCAGAAGAGAAGACAACCCCCTGAGGACCCCCCCAGCGGGGGTGGCGGGGAGTGCGGGTCGGGGGGAGCCAGGGAAAGGCGGTTGTGGCCCAGAAGCCAAGCAAGAAAAGTGCTTCAGGAAACAGGTGGACGGGCGGCGCCTGTGGCTCAAAGGAGTAGGTGCCGGCCCCATATGCTGGAGGTGGCGGGTTCAAACCTAGTCCCAGCCAAAAACTGCCAAAAAAAAAAAAAGAAAAGAAACTGGTGGACAGGTCAACAAAGACCTGAAAAAAATCACAGGCACCTATAGAGACAGCAGCCAAGGCCATGTGAATTAGACCTGTGACTTCAGGGAAAGGACCGATATGAATTCGTCTGCCCCTCTAAGTGATGATGAAATAACTCAAACTAGCCTCACAGCGGAAAGGGAGATAACGTTTGAAACAAGAAATTAAACAACCAGTTTGAATCCCTTCTTTTTACAGAGGAAGAAATGCTAAGGGGCTGACTAACAGGGGCCAGAGCGCAGGGGTGCACCCCTCTCTGCCCAGGCCTCACTCTGCCTCCCTGCGCGGCCTGAGCCCCGTGAGGGCGAGCTCCACTTTGTGGCAGAGCCGGCTCATGGAAACGCACACTTATTTCTCTAAGTGCACAATTAACCTCACTGCCCTGAAGCGAGAATCTGCCGAGCTGAGCTATTTCACTTTTCGGGCTTACCTCTTTAATCGTGGTGTTTCTTCCCCGCCAGGAAAACCACCATCTTCCTCCCTTTTTGGGCATCTTATCTCTCATGATAGATTCCACCGTGGCCTGTTTCAAATGGATGGTAACATAAATAATGGAACCAAAAAAAGATCAACTTAGCACATTCAAACCAAAAGAAACATACATGCAAATTAAAGTAAGATTAAAAAAAAAAAAAAAAATCAGAGGGAAAACAGAACATACTGTTTGTGGATTAAAAATTTTAGAGAAGCAAAACCTAATGGCATCCAAAATTACATTAATGTAACTTAAGCATGAAGACTTGAGAAGGTGTTAAAGGAATAAACAAACAACAGATAAAATACAACACAGCAACAACAATGAACAAAAAAAAAAAAAAAGAAAGCGTTAAAAATCATTAGTGATTAGTAAGACCAGAAGTTTTCAAATTAAAGTGGCTAACTGGTTAAGATACTGTTACCCTCAATATGATGATTATAAAATAAAATATGAAATGGTTAATGTGAGGTATAGGATAAAACAGTTTTCAACAAAATGTAAAATACACAGAAATTTTTATTAAGTATAAATTCCAAATGTTGACATTAATAGGTGCATTTGACTTAAAATTTCAAATATTACATTAAAAATTCATACTTTTATCCTAGCTGAATAAAAGTTTAATGGGAGAGATTACATATGAATTAACAATTTTCTAAGTATTTCCAAAGAGCAAAATATCTATCTTGAGGCTAATTCTAGGGCCAAGGTAAATCTAATGTCCCTTCTTTCAGGTTGCTGATACCTCAGACGAAAGAAAGATTGGAGTCCTTCAAGTCAACAGGGTAGAGGTGGACAGAGAAATAATTCTGCTATAATTATTAACAGAATTAATAATTCTGTTATAATTATTTAGCTTAAAACATCCCTACCTGACACAAAGGACCCTGAGTACACTAAAACGAAAATCACTCACACCTTCTTCGTGAGCAGGACAATTCATAAAGATGTCAATTACCCTATTTTCCCTAAATCCACCCTTAAATGTAAAAATCATCCTGATTTAAGGGGTGGGAGGGGGGAGGAGAAAGGAGGGAGAAGAAGAAAGAAAAAAACTAACTAACAAGAGTCTTCTCAGACCTAGACAAACTCTTAAGCTCATATGAAAAACAAACAAATTCTCAGGCAGAATAGTAACCTAGCTCTGCTAGATATTAAAATAGATTTAAAAGCAACACTAACGAAAAGAACGCAGTGTTGTTACAAGAGTAAACACATTGCAGGAAGGGAAGACTAAGTCCAGAAATAAATCTAAATTCAGAGAGAAATCTAACAGAGGACAAGTGGTAATTGCCCATCCATGAGGAAAGGGTGATTTAATAAATGGTGGTGGGATAACTCAGCGGCTCAGTCAGATCCTATTAGTTACCCACACGCCTTCCCTGTCTTTCTTGCCAATAGACCAGAAACTCCTTTGGAGAACGTATGTCTAGGGAAGAAGGGGGGCTAATATCTACAGCACCAACCTTTACTGGTCTAAGTCAATCATGTCATTCCACTGTTTTGCCAACAGTGAGTTAAGAGCTGATTGTGTGACCAAGTTTTGGCCAACAAAATATGAGAAATCTGCCCCCAGTCTTCCTGTTTTGGATGAGGAAACGATGGGCAGCGTGGTCATCTTGTGACAACCATCAAGGAAAAGCCAAGAAATTCAAAGAGCAGCCAACCCAAATTAACCAAGCCTGGAACAATCAATCTCTGCGATGATTATCAGGTGAAATAACAAACCCCCAGTACATAAGCCACTTCTAGTCATTCTGTTTCCTAAAACCAAAAGCACCCTAACTAATTCAGTAACTAGTTAGGGAAAAAAAATGGTTCCTGATGTAACCATTGTAAAAGTAATGCCCTTATTACTCTCAAAATAAAATCCAAATAGCTCAAACATTTAAAATGGAAGAAAGCGTGGGAAGAAAATGCAGAACACATTTCCACAAGTTTTGCAAAAGGAGTATCGAAGCCCTTTCAAGCATGATACAAAACCTGGCAGTCATAAAAGATGAGACTGACAGATTCTACATATAAAAATAATTTCTTTATTACAAAAATGTCATAAATGAGTCAAATATTACTGGCTAAACCTGCAAAAAATATTCAATAGACCTATCACAAGAACTAATTTCTTCTAAGTTTCAGAGCCAAGTGTCTCCCTTTTTCTGTGAATAAATCCTTTAACTATATTGCTATTGCATTTAACATAAAAATTTGCCCTAGGCTGGGGCGGCGCCT